>NCSJ02000572.1:0-16019 GCA_002812745.2 Scytalidium lignicola | reverse complement strand
AAAAGAATACAAAGTTGAAAAAATCATTAGTTATAAGATGTATTATAAGAAATTATAATACTTGGTTAAATGGATAAGATACTTAAAAAGTGAAAATAAATAAGAACTTACTTTTAATCTTATAAGTTATAAGGAGTTATTAAAAGGATATTACTAAACTTATCCTAGAATGGATTTCTAAGCAATAAAATCATAAGATTGAAGAAGAAAAGGTTAACAATAGAAGAAGAAGTTATATTTAAGTTGGTAAAATACAACTTTAAAGGTTATAAAAAACTTTATTTCTCTTGCCTCTCTTTATTCTTTTTAGTATCTAGTTTATCTAAGGTCTTTAGACTATAATGTACTATTTCCTCAACATGTTTCTAAAGAAAAACTTGTTGTTTATCCAAGTAAGTAAGACAAGTAATAACTTTAGCTAAAGCTTGAGAAGCTTAGGTCAAGGTAATGAAGGTCTTCTTATATTCAGAAGAAAAGTGTTTATTCTTGTGTTTATATAACTCTTAGGAGAGAATATGAAGATACTTACTATTGCATTTATAATTGTTATAAATATATTCTTTATAACAATCAAAGTTAAGAACTATCTTGTATAATAGTCCTTTTTGTTCATAATATGTATAAGGCATTACTTTGATCTTGAGGTTTTAGATATAAATACTAAGACTTAATCTTTCTTAATGTTTTCTTAATCATAATCATTCTAATAAATTACTATTATCAAGACTTGAACATTTTAATAGTATGTTGAAAAGAAAAAATGGATTAATGAACAATAAGATTATTTATGATAATAATTAAGTATTAAGGCAATATTAGTATAAAAAGGGGATAATGTTATAAGATTGACTGAACAAATTAATTAGTGTAAACTTAAAGCTTAGTATATAATAAGTGTATATAGAGAATCTAACAATTAAAGGGTTATATAATAAGGATTATAAGATCAGAATAATCTAGTAATCTAGGAACTTGAATTAGAGGATTAAGGTAATCTAATAATTTAGCTTTATTTCATTATTTATATAAGTATATTGTAAGAACATAAGAGTAAACTCCTTATGTTCAACCTAAATATATTACTAAATCTTACCCTTAACTTAATTATTTGTATGTCATATATTTTTGCTATTCTTGAACATTTACCTTACTCTTAAGGCTATTTAGTAATCTGGATAGCATAGTTTTATAACATTTAGTATAAGATTATTCTGATTTGTATACCNTTTTTATTCATCTTATCTCTTTTAACTATTTAATATAATTTATTTCTCAATTCTTAAGTATGTATATAATATATAAATCAAAAGTAAAGTATAAAGTAAAATTTAATATATTAATAAAGAGGATTTCTTAAAGTTATATTTAATTGTACATTAATAAACTTTTAAATTAACAAATATCCAAAGTGGATTTTTAGTTATTAAATTAATTTTATATAAATTAAAGTATATACTCTTTAAATTGTATGTTTAAGTTAATAAGACTCTTATACTTCTAAGAAGTACTTATAATAGTAATTCTAGAATATAATAAATTCTAAAAACATCTTATAATTTTGTTTAATTATAATTATAATCTAAGATTATCTAATGATTACTTAAAGAGTAAAATAACCCTTTTACTCTTGTTAAAATAACTTTTAATCAATTGATTAAAGGTTTTGAATTAGTTATACATGATAAAGTGATATTAACATAAGAAATCAAAGAATTATAAACTATAAATGCTTTATTACAATAAAAACTTTATAGAACTAGAAAGTGATTAGTTTATACAAGCTCTTTAACAAGGCAGGAGGCTTAAGAATTAGCTTAATTAAATGTAATAGTGTAAAATGTAGTTAAAGGGTCAAATCCTTCAACATCTACCAATCTTTTACAAGCACCATCACGATAGTCACCAACATGCTCAGGATATAAGGTTTCAGGTCATAAAATTACTAAATGTCCTCAATTAGCTAGTCACTGAATTTATTTGATTATTCGTTGTTGTTGGTTGAATATTTATTGTTAAACATTTAAGTGGCAAAAAAGTGTTTGGGTAGACCGGGTGTTTGGGTGGACCGGGATTTACGTTAAGATTTTCTAGCGTTGACTAATGTTTTTTTAATGCTTACTAAACGAGTTAACCTCCGTGGTCGGCCTACGTCACGATGAGGTGAGTCGCCACCTGAGGTTAAGCTCAACTTCAACCTCCACCTCAACTTTGCGTTCTCACACAACAGTTGATATAGAGACGTTGGGCAGATTCGCCATGTTGGACGGCAGTACCCAGCGCACCCTTCTTCTGGCACGTCCGTCGGTAGCCACCAAGGAAGACAAGTTACGAGACGTCTTCGGAGCTTTCGATCGTCGTGCGACCGACTTACAAATGCTCGACCGACTATCCGCCGGCTTCGTCTTCCTCCCCTCAAATACATACGACTATGTTCTCGTACTTTCCAACACTGATAGTGTATTATCATCCAAACCATTGCAACTTCTTAATTGAAATATATACACTGCACTTGTCCCATCTATGAGAGCTGGCGCAAAACTACAAGTTCAAGGTGGCTCTTTTGATGTAAGTGAGGCACGAGAGGCAGTCTTAGCTGGGCTGGTTGAAAAAGATGGAGTATTCCAAAAACCGCACGATGAAGAGATAATTGCAATACCTCTCCGGCTTGGTGCGAAAAAAATCAGTGCTCAGAATAAAATAGACACAAGCGTTTATAATCTGAGTAACGCTCTTGATAATGACGATGACGATGAATTGATTGATGAGGATACGTTATTATCAGAAGAGGATTTAAAGTGGCCTATACAACGTAAGTTGAGTAGCTTTCAATACCTACTCTATGCGCTTTTGCTAATAACCTGAAGCTTTAGAGTGTCGACTAAAACTAGGACGAAGGCGACGAGCCTGCAAGGACTGTACTTGTGGTCTAGCTGCTCAACTTGAGGCAGAGGACAAGGCTCGACAGACAGAGGCAAATAATACATTAAACATATTCAAGCTTCAGTCAGATGACCTAATCGAGTCGGATTTCACTGTGCAAGGGAAAACGGGCTCATGTGGTAACTGTGCCCTAGGCGATGCGTTCAGATGTACCAGCTTCCTTAAGTTGGCTTGCCAGCTTTCAATCCAGGTGAAAAGGTTCAGATTCTACACGACGCGGTACAATTATGAAAAACTCTTCTGATGCAGCCTTGAGAACTGGCAAAAGATGTGTAATGTAGTTAATTAAGCTGATTAGACCCTGCCGTTAAGCATAATGCATGGTTATAGCTTTTGATATATTTTCTAAGGTCTTCATTTGGGACACGTGGGAATTGAGCATACAACCTGTGCATGTTGATGCTGGATGCGAAGTTGAGAGAGCAGTAAGCTTATTGAACTACGTCTTGGCAAAAGTTTTCTTCTTTTTATCCTATGTAAGTTTCGTTTTTTCCAAATGAGTCTATTTAATCTCTTCTACATGCCTTAACCACTCCTATTCGTCCTCTGATCTAGAATGGAATTAGTATTCCTCCTCCCCCTCCTCCTCCCCCTCCTCGTAAGTTGGTCCTGCCATTGCCAATATCCTGTGTACACACCACTGCAACTCAAGCAATTCAAAACTCGGTAATGGCATTTTCTCAGGATCTTCTGTACTGAGAGTGAATACATCACCAGATTTGATATACTGTCCTGGAGAATTGATATGATATAGCTGGGAATCAGGAGGTCCAGTAAGGTGTTGTATCGATGATGGATGGGCGAAGAGACTTCTCTTACATAGTGTAGGCGGTTCCAGAGATTCGACCTGCCAAAAGAATTGCACTATTAAAGTAGTATTATTGTTATTCCTCGATATTGGTTTCAGAGCGAATGCTCCTGTATTCCAGAGAGCTCGGGCAACAGGACTGAGGCAAAATAGATTTGCTGGAGTATGATATTTTGTATTTGCAACATCCTTCCAAGTATCAACTCTTGTAGAAGGAAAGAAATATTTGAGGATCATCCAGAGATCTACTTCTTGTCGCTGTATTGATTTTCTGTAGAGATAATCAGGGTATATTTGAGCTACTTCGATGATGTTCGACCCAGTAAGAATGCAATGATTGTCATCCCGAAGGATAGCCTGCTCCAAATCTAAGTATTTGCTGACGAGGAAGTAGATGGAGACAGTGAAAATAATCAAACTTACTCTCGACCGTCCAGATACATAACTACCACCGATACATTCGTCGGGCATTATTGGTGTCAGGTCAAGGTCTGTCGATCTGAAGTCATCATACCCTGCGTTACAGCAATGTCAGTGCTTTGCTTCAAGATGATAAAGAAGAAAAGCTAGCACGGGTTTACAGGAGCTAGTAGAGGAATAACGGTGAATTGAAGGGCAATTTGCAAGCTACTGGCAGCATTTTGTACCCTATTACAGTATAATACCACCCACTGTAAAGAATCCAGGAAAATGAACTCACAGCCTATTACAATCCTAGCCGTCATTCTTGATTTGGCTTCATACTAGCACGGATGTAGTTCTGTAGCCTGCGTAATCCACTGTAACGAGTCGATATCACAAATATGGCAGGCTGCCCAGAAGTGTGATGGAACTTGAGAATGTAAAGCGTTCTGTAGTCGTGTCAGCAGAGTGACGCGTTCTTGACTGGGTTCGTTGAAGTCCTCGTCTCTGGAGGATGGAACGTATTGCTCCATTTCGATACCCAAAAGAAATACATTAGACACTCTTTTGAGTTATGACGGGAGCTTATGGTAAAATGAACAGAGGAACCGGTACAAAAGATCAATGCTGCGTACGGAGAGGGAGGAGCTTGAGAGTGATATTGATCCTGACTGATATTACCCTATATGGCTTAGCGGTATGTGTAGATTTAATTTCCCCGTCGAGACTCGAATTGGTTTTCAGAGGCGCATCGACTTGTAACAACAATGACATTAGATGCAAATAATTTGATTACTATACATCACGAGTAAACTAAAAATGGTTTGATACAATTATGATTGCTGTATTTGGTGCTCCAGTAACCACAGTTTTTGTGGCACGTGACGATGAGAAATCGGGGATTGCTGGACTCACTTCTCCGGTCCATTCATAAACCGCAAAGTTGCTGGTTCGGCTAAAAATGATATTGAAATCTTCCATATCTATAAATACATACTTACTACTGGTAGTAATTCTTTGTTTAGACTTTGCTAGATTAATGTACTGTGGAGTACTCTTCCTACAACCAACTGCCTGAGCATGCAGGGATCACATATACGTGTCCGGAGTACTTAAGTAACAACAATCCAACCCTCTAGTTCTCTTTGCGCTATCACACGCTTCTGATACCAAACCTCTCATCTGTGTATAAGTTAAAAGCCCCTAGGATTAATATATCAAATATNAAAAAAGCTCAATAAAAAAGTGTAGTTAAATCGACACATCTCACGGATACTGAAAATAATCTCAACCTACATTAAGTCCGAAAATAACAAAAACAGCAAAATTCTAACATTGTATAAATTAGAACAGTTAATGATTCAAAATAAGCTATAGTTAATTGATAAATTGATAGAAATTGTAAATATTTTTAATGTACCATTTATGTTAACTAATTTATAGTGTACTATAATGAGTGTGATGTATTACAGTATAGTAGCCGAAGTGTAGGAGGTAAACGCTGTAGTTATAGCGTATTACATGACGCCGAAGCCTGTAATTACGGGCTGTCTGTGTAAACGAAAAAAAATACTAATAGCAAGTATTATCATCACGTTTGATTTGAAGATTGTGTAATTAACCTTATAAATTCAATTATTACTGTAAGTCTGTTTTAAAGCTATAACTGCACGCGAGTATGGCCCGAAATATCGCCTATTAGTATCGTCATCACACCAGGAAGGTTCTCTTTCGTCTCTTTCTAGAACGGTTATCAAAATTTCAATCAGATCTTTGATGTGTTGTGCTGTGACTGATCTTTGACAAGATCCATGGACCTCAAATCGTTCAGTACAATGGCGCAACTGACAGCATTATGGACGAAAGCCCAAGAACGGCACACATTAGTTGACAAGCGGCGCATATGCAGGAAGCATTCGACTACTTGCCCTGCTCTATAGGAACAGTCAAAATATAAAGTCTGAAGTTCTTGCGTGATCTCTGACTTGTTTTCGAGGCATAATCGACAAAGTCTGGTTATTGCATATCCAACATGGATTGTTAGACCAAGTCTCTCTAGATGTTGATGAAGAGTTTTGTAGGAAGTTTTGTCGACAAGATATGGTGCAGCTTCGTGGAAGATACATTCGAGTTTTTGTTTGGAGCTTAAAGTTGTTTGTGACATATCTTTGATACTAAATCTGGAACTCTCGTCGCGCGTTTGATGAATGATAACATCACAGACGTGAAATATAGATTCTGTGTATGATTGTCCAGAGTATTTAGAAAAAACCCTGTAAGGTATAACACAGTTTCGCCCTGTTAAGTTTGGTGGGCTATCGTAGGTAAGTGATAAGAATGTGTCTTGCCAAACTAGTATCCACCTTGATAAAACAAGTCTGTTAGTTAAGCTCATAATGCTATCTAAGGGCTGTATACCATAACATTTTCCTATTATACTGATCGGGAATAAGAGTATCGGTTGCCACCCACTATTGACTCACGGCCAGTGGTCCTCTTGGGCGCTGGTGTTCTCGGCCGTCGAATTGCATGTACATTCGTCGCTGCGGGATATAGTGTTAACATCAGAGACCCTTCCAAGGATGCTAGAGACGGAGCAATCGAATATATTAATAGTCATAAGGATGAGGTTTCAGCCCTTTCCAAGGGAAAACGCACATACGGTCATTATGCTGCATTCGAAGACATGGAGAGTGCCGTCCGAGACGCCTGGCTGGTAATCGAGGCAGTCCCGGAAAAGTTGGAGCTGAAGATTGATACCTTTGGAGAGCTTGATAAGAAAGCACCAGCAGATTGTATCTTAAGCTCTAATTCGTCGTCGTTTAAGTCTCGATTTATAATCGAGCAAGTGAGACATCAGCGTCGGTCACAGGTGCTCAACATCCATTTCACCATGCCTCCAACTATTCGAACTGTGGAACTTATGTCGTGTGGAGAAACGAACCCTGATATCCTTCCCTTTTTGACTAAAGTTTTGGATGACTGCGGTCTTCTACCAGCAACAGCTAGAAAATAATCCACAGGGTAAGCACCAATAAATACTGTCTATCTAACTACGTCTAGCCTATATATTAACTGTATCACAGATTCATCTTCAATCGTCTCTGGGCTGCCGTGAAGGGTGAAATTCTGACAATTCTTGCAGATGAAGTTAGTGAGCCGGCAGAAATTGATAAGCTCTGGGATCAAATGTTCAAGAACAGACTTCCTCCCTACAAACTGATAGATCAGACTAACCTTGACACAGTCGCCTTTATTGAAGATAACTATATTGAAGAGCGAAACCTGGATGGAAGCCTCACTGTGGACTGGCCGCGCAACAATTACATTAAGGAAGGGAGACTAGGTTCCAAGAGCATAAAAGGAGGTCTCTATCCTCCTCCTCCACCACCAGCTTGCGGGCCATCTCTATATTTTCTCAACGTTGGCCTTGGTGGTAACTGTCCTGAAGTCTCATTAGCTAGTCAGAATGGGAAGATTATATGCAAGACCCCATATGGTACCTCCACGACTCTATTAACTGCCCTAAACTGCCCTGACGGGATTGATATCGCCCCGTCAGAGGGCCGGATGTTCTGGACTAACATGGGTCGCCACACATCAACTTTTGACGGCTCAGTCCTCTCCGCCAAATTGGATGGCTCCAACGTGAAGACCCTAATCGAGCCGGGAAAGGTGCATACCCCAAAGCAACTAGTTGTGGATGAAAGCAGCCGTAGGCTTTACTTTTGCGACCGTGAAGGGTTGGGAGTCCATCGTGTAGAAGAACCACGAAGTACTAGTGAAGACGGGAGATGTGAACACTGTTGACAAGCAAGACATGACCCGGTGGTGTGTGGGTATTGGATTGGACAAGAACGCTGGAAAGATCTACTGGACACAAAAGGGACCTAGCAAAGGGGGTAAGCGCCGCATCTTCCGAGCCAATATCGAGATTCCTTCTGGCGAAACCGCTTCGAACCGCTCGGACATCGAAACTCTCTTTGAGAACCTCCCTGAACCTATCGACATTAAATTCGAGCCAGAAACTCAGACTCTATACTGGACCGACCGTGGAGAATATCCCGTCGGAAATACACTCAATAGAGCAAACGTGGGTTCCCCAACTACTAGTGAGAAGGTGAGAAAGCTAGAAATGCTGGCAAGGCATTTCCACGAGCCTATTGGCCTCAAGCTAGATCCAAGACATAATCATGTTTATGTTACTGACCTGGGAGGCACTGTTTATCGTTTTAATTTAGATCGTACTGATAAGACAGTGGTTCATTCTGATGATGGATGCTATACTGGAATAACATTGGCTTTTTAAATTTTTAATAAAATATGTATACAAATAATAAAGGCATTAAATAAGTCAGTATAACAAACATACACCTATGTATTTATAACACACTGAAAAAACTGGTATTTTAGCATCCGATCCAGTGGACGACCAATTGATATTCCTATAGAGCAGTATATCGCAGGATGCGTTGGGTACTATATTAAATATGCTCACCTAAGTTTTTACACGCAAATGGGCAAAGTTTCTTCAAGAATTCCCCAAGATTCAAAGATCAAAGCCTTTCATTTGCGCAGAGCTCCCTCTTATAATGTTGAATGCCCCCTTATGATGTTTGCAACTTCTTATGTCTGAAAAAGGCCACATCAATATTTAGACCGTCAAATCATGCAATTCAATTCCACCATTTCAGAAGGAAGTTACTCTAAATAATGGAAAAGAAAAACTCTATTGTTGCTACAGTCAACAGCCAGCATCAACTTTGCTCTTTTTTGTTTTTTGTTTTTTGTTGACATCATTAGCTATCGATGATGTCACTAGTCCGTGTCGACGTAGCGGCTTCTTTTTGACCTCTGCTCGTTTTTATACACGAACTTTACAATCAAAACTACACGTGTAATTGTTGGTTATACTAAGCCTTCTAACATGTCATCCTCGATATCTGCACGAAGCTCCCCCGAGCGCCAGGCGGAGTTGAAAGATGAGACTGCTAGCAACCTCAGCAGCGCGCCGACACCTACTTTCGACGGTAGCCAGTCCATAGATCCAGCTCTTCTTGATGAAGATGAATTGCCAAAACTGATGTTAACTCCTGATGATGAATGGGCAGAGAAATCGATTCAAAATGAACAGAAAAGGGGACACGCAATTAATGAAGGTGGATATAACGCGTTAAAAACTTTCAATGGCCAAATCTATTCCGATATGGCAGTTGGCGGATCTCACAGGTGGAACTACGGCCAAGGTGTCTGGAAGGAAACAAAGGAGGTGCCTGATCTATGGAAGATAGATTACAAGACAACAAAGCGAAGAGCAAGAAAGGCGCCGATAGGATCTGAGTATCACTGGTTAGTTGTTGCACATCAGGTAAGCAACCGCAAACACTTTCAACTCAATATCAAGGAGTACAGTTTGTAACATCTTAGAAAAGTATGTAGAGAAAATCGATGCCAATACTTATGGGACACATCTTGTCGACTCCAAGTATAAACTAGCACACAAAATGGCATCGTCTAATGCTTGGTCAGTACGACAGTTAAAGCCCAACGGGAGCGGGAGGTGGAGCTTCATGAAGATGCGAAGAGACGTGTGCAAGGCTTGCCACCTGTTTTGAAGAGCGAGAAAGTGAAGGTCGCAAAGCAGGAATGAGGACAGCAAAAGTTGGATACTTTATTTGCTAAAACAAAGAGTGAGACAAAAGATGAAGATGATGACGGTGGGCCAAGTCGGAAGAAGATTAAGAGAAAATAGCTCGTAAATGCTTTAATATTATATGACCATGATGTCGCTTGGAAGGTACTTTTATCTTCCAATGTTTCTATACAATGGCAAGTATTAGTTCGGATTATTGTACAAGAAAGCTGTGATATCCATTTAGGGGTGCTGAAGCATCTTCTGGTTCTGACGATATCCTAACAGAGTTACTATCGGCAAGTAGTATTATAATAAGCAGCTAGCCGAGTTAGCAGGACACGTTCTAGGGGACCAGATTCGGAATTTTGTAAAACTCGAATAGATCCCTTACTCAAACCTGACTGGCCCTGCAATTCCGATGCAGGGAAATAAGAAGGCCAGTCACTATCAAGGAAATCATATGAGTATTCTTGAAGTCTTCATCTCGATAAAAGTTTTGCCTCTCTGTTGCTTTATTGATTCTGATACCTTATTTATAGTACGCACAACTTCGGGAAATGTACTAACCTCATGATTAGCCAGCTAAATTTAGATCTGAGGAGTTCAATTAACTGGAAAGGAGAGAGAGATCTAGTAGAAAGACTCAAAGTACCTATAATACTGGGAATACAGGCTACAGAAGTAGAGAGAGGCTAGAGGGAGTAGTTCGCAGCTAAATAATACCAAATAACCTCTTCTACAAACTCCTGAACACCAACAGTTCATTATTTCTTCCCAATACGGTAAACAACTTTTACTCCGCTTACACCTTTCCTAACCAAGTCAAACCCTTCATTTAATATTTCCTCTAGCCCTCCACTTTTCAACAACACAGGATGAGGCTTTATTATTCCTCTCTCCAATAACTTTTCAAACACGTTGCAGAATTTTACGCAAAGAGCAAAGTCCTCAGGAACAGCATCCCAGAATTCGCCTTCGACTTCGAAGGGGCAGTTGAATATAGTGTAGCCGAGGAAGAAGATTTGCTTGATTTTTGGAGATGGTTCCTTGAGTGGTAAAGTGATTGGGAGGAGAGAGACATAGATGATGTTATCCTCTACTTGATTTTCGTCTGTTGGAATGGATAAGCATTCAGCGCAGAATTTTGCTGAGGGTTCGGTGGCGATCATGTCGAGGATTAATGTCAAAGGGTGACCTTGGGTGAGAGAGAGAATTTTTGAGGGTGATTGGGGATCATTCTGTTTGAATTTGAATTGTGATGTTAGCTAATAGATATTTTTATTCTACCGTGCAAAGAAAAGTCAATAAGGGAGCACGTACATAATCAAATACGTAATCTGCACCGCGGCTCTTGACAAGGTCAAAACTACGTGGTGAGCAAGTCGTTATAACTGTTAATTTGGATCTATTTGCAATATCTCTGTATTAATACTCTTGATCTGAAGTTTTATACAAAGGGGTTCACTGGATGAAGAGCAAAAGTAAGATGTAAACAGAGGAAAAGATTTAGAAACGTACAGCTTTGCAAATTGAATCGCCAGAGTCCCTGTTGCTGAACTTCCACCGTAGATTAGGATGAACCTTTGTACTTTCCTTCATTGTTTACCTTCTCTTCAGCATTCTCAACTTCATTGGGCAGAGAGGGAAGAGGCAACTCTAAATGCCGGTAAAACGATAACGCTACCGTGCCAAATCCACAGGATAGTGTAGCTGCTTCTTCGAAGCTGAGATGAGAAGGGATATGGATAGCCGTGTCACCTTTGATAAGAATGTAGTTTGCAAAGGTGCCGTATTGAGGGTACAAGATATTTCCTTATAGTTTCAATTGGTTAATTATTTAGTTTATACTTCTTTCAAAACACAACAGTTAGAGACTCGAAATTTATTGACAAAAATCATATGTTGATTAGGTGAAATAACATTGGAAATATTGCCTTTTGTCGAAGTAAATTAGAAATAAGAGTACTTACCACCATGAGACGCCCCCAAAACTTTGTCCCCCTCATTGAACTTTTTTGTTACTTGACCGCCAACTTCGACAACAACTCCTGCTGCATCACATCCCATGACTGGTGGATTGGGAACGCCTTTTGAGTTGGTGAATGGTTCGTCGAGAGTTTGCCAATCAGTGGGGTTCATAGCCACGGCAACAGTTCGGATGAGGATAAATGATTCATTATCTGGGCTCCTTACGGAAGGAATAGGGATTGTGGAGAGCGTTGCGCAACTTTGGCCGACTTTGATGATTGCATTGTTTGCTGGAGGGGATTGTGGCATTGTAAATGGAAAATATGAAAATATAGATAGACCAGGAGCAGATAATAATAATAGATGTAGAAGATAAGATAGAGATACTCGACTAAGAGAAATCTGAGACTGATAATTTCTGCCGAGTATTGCAAGCCATTCGAGCGTGAAGGCAGATGGGCATTTATATATTCAAAGGAATTCAATCTCCACATGGTGAATCTGCCGAAAGGTCATTGCCGGGCAGCTTATTCTGTCCCCTGATTCTGTGGCCAGGGACTTTTTGATTTGTAACCGTCATGATTTTGACGGAGTAAGTCCTAGTATCTTAGGACCTGGATGCATAGAACTCCGTATGCGGTACGTCCGTACGGAATTCGCTTACAGCAAGTCTTGTATTATTTTAGAAGTACACGTGTGCATGTATGGATAATTACTCCGTGAACGTCTTTCCCCTTGCTCGAAAGCCAAGTTCACTGCAAAACCATCGGCCAGACTGCAGAGCCCGAAGCCGAGATTATTCGTAACGCGCAATATTAATTGGTGGCTAAGAAAATGCGCGTTAGAGAGCTTCTCTAATCGCGCGCTTTGGAGCTTCGTCTTCAACATTCATCTTAGGGGGCTATCTATGCTGTCAACGCATTATAATGAAAATTCCCTCTTGCTTTTTCAACCGGTTTAGATCGAGCCCCATTCGTAAAGCAATTTGAAGCAACGAACTCTGGTATTGTCAACAGCAAGGCTCTCGCTGGGCGATGAGTGCCATGGGAATGTCCGTCTTTCGCAAGCAAAAAGATGACGGTTCAGATAAGCTAAGGACTTCTATTTCGAGGCCCAAAAATGTTTTTGCTCATCTTGTACAACAAATGAAGCAATTTCAGAAGAAGACCTTTATCGATACGTTCAATACTGGTAGCTGTATGACACTTACTATTCGCCTAAGATCAAGTGAATTAACAACTTCTAGATGCAACAAAGCAGAGAATCTTGCGATGCGTTATCGCAAATTCAACTTGTCGGCCTTCGTAAATGCCGCCATTAACGTTGCCGGCAGCCCTGCTAGATCTTGTAAGATCTTGTTTCCATCATGTCTAGCGAAGCTCGATCTCAAAACCACAGCAGTTTAGAATCAAACCTAATATTCGTGAGAACTTAGGTATCAAGCTACTAAATTCACTTCGAAGCCGATACAACAAGGCATTTCTTATGACTATGGATAACTGAGCAGAGGTTGTGCCAAGGATTCCTAATCACAACGCTGGTCTAGCTTTATATATCACTGCCTCTGAGGTTGTTACACGCACTTTTTATATGACACTGGTGTTAGTCATCAAGTTCTGAGGAGTATGATTTAGATAGATGCAGTGTTGAACTTACTCGTTCCACGCATATATACATCTTTTTTAGACTTACTCAATCCAGTCGGTGTTAAGTACATTATTGAAGAGTAAGCAAGGGGCAAACTATCAGGGAACCTTTAGCAGCAGTGGCAAACGGAATCACAACTAGGTCTTGCGACTCAGCTCGCAGACTTGGAGGCACAGCTGACATCGGTTTCATTTCGGAGTCACGGTCCATGTAAGTTATTTACACCCTTTTAAGATGATTGTTCAACTAGCCCGATAAGGGACCACTCCTTTATCCTACATGGTATCCATGGGAATTAGCGAAATGCAATGTGCAACAGCATACACAAAGCTTCAGATGACCTTTTACCGATCTATTGAATCGCCCAACTCTGCTGATAACTACATTTCACTATTAAAACGGGTACCTTCAACTATCCCCTTACTTATCGCGTGGTCCGTTCCGGCCATGGCTCTCGCATCCAGACCTTCACCTTGATAACATATTCGTTGATCCAGACACGAAGAAAATAACTTGCATTATTGATTGAAAGTCGGCCACGGTATCTAGACCTTCCCTTCAGCACAGTATCCCACGTATGCTTCTTCCGGTCGGCTCTTACTTCCAGTAAACGATTAGAGGCTGCGTCAGAAAAATCGAATGTTAAGTAAGACTCAAACGGGGATGAAATTTTGCTTATCCATTATCAAAATCTTTGCAGGCTTAGAAATGAGTAGCTCACCTACACAATTGCCAGCTTCTAATCGAACCCGTATCGTTGCTCTGTGATGCTTGGAGCCGGAATGGCATGTTTTTATTCTGTCACGCTTGATCCACGTAGCTACTCCATGGAAGGATATCACACCAGCTATAATGCTTGGTCCTATACAATTTATAGAGCATGAACTAGAGCTTGTAGAAGGTCTCGGAGAAACTTTGCACCAATTTTAGAATGATGACCCGATCCCACTAGGCGGCATAGATCTTTGGGAAAACTGCGAGCAGGCTTTGCATATAAACAATAATATTAAGAAGGCTATAAGTTATAGCTTATAAGTGGAGCTTTAAAGTGAAAGAAATATACAACGTGTTGGTAGAGAAGGAGCGTTGAGGTGGCAGAATCTCCAGGTAATCCAACTGATATCATAAAGCGTTCAATTGTTTGAGGAGGTAGTTCAGGCATATACTTGGCATTATCTAAACATCGACCATTTTACAGCTTCAATAAGATCAGCGGATTATTGGAATCGCAGGAAATATTCGTATGATAAGAAACTATCCTAAAATTGATCTCTAAGCTATTCTTTAGCTGCTTCCAAAAGGGATTCTCTAATGCTTATTCATGAGATGGGACAAGGTTGGTCGGCCCTCCATAACCTCTTGCCATACATCCGAATCGAAATGATATCGGCCATAAGACTTGATCCTTTCATCCATCAGATGTTCATTTCCTGCATCAAACAGTCGTGCAACTAAGGGAACGGTATGAGCATCCAATGTCGTTGGCCCTACTTCATCTCCAAAGATCCACGGCGAGCTACGTCCCTCGGATTCTTTGATGGCAAGCACATCTCTGAAGAAGCTACGAGTCTGTTCATACGCCTTTGTAATAGCATCTGGCTCAAGTCCGTGGGCAAGAGTGCGTTCATGGCTATCCAGAAAAAGATGTTAAGAAATTACGTTCGTTGAATAATATCGTGGGAACTTACTATGCAGCTTTCCACTCTAGAGCCTTGCGGTATTCATCAGAAATGTCCTTCTCTGCGAGTCTGTCTTGGATTGCTTTGGTAATGCCCTCTGCGCGCTCTTCTTCTGGTTTAAAAGAGAGCGATAGGAACTGAATGGCATGAAGGTCTCTTAAGAGACGTAGTATCGTGTCTTGATGAAGAGGTGGACAAAGACCTGTACATTTTGCTCCAATATATTTGGTGATATCATAACTGTCTGTTAATGGCCTCGGGAAATGGGGCGAAGTCATTGCAGGAACCTGTTGAAGCGGATAACGTCAGAATACATATTAGCAGTGATATCGATGTGGCTTAAAAACTGACTTGTCCTTTGGGGTTTACATTTAGAAGATAGTTCTGAGAAAGCTGCTCCATTGTGTATATATTGACAGGTGTTTGGATCACTGCGATTGCTTGTTCTGGTGTCGTCGACTTCTTTTGCAACGCAATCGTCAATCGTGTCTGAGTTGAGCATATTGAAAATTCGTTGTAGTGGAGTTCATGATCCGTAACTTGCTTGGAGGACATTTTGATGGTTTATATGTTGGTTACTTGTTCAGGTGATATTGCTCTGATATGTCTGTGATATGAGCCACTGCAGTCAACTTGGTGTTATATTTGAAGAGTTGGAAATTCAAACCTAACTTACCATACCCTAAGTAATCTCACTACTGTCATCAATGTAGTAAAATTGAGTAGTGATTAGGAAGACAGCGCCCGGAAAGGCTTTGCATTCAATCTACTCCAACAGCTAAACTCTTAAAGCCTAGCTTATGATGCTCGCTCGGCCTAGACCCAGCTCAATAGGATGTTCTGAAATACCCTTATCATGCAAATTATTCCCTCGCCATCTTGTAGGACAGGAATGCAAACTTAGACCAGTGTCCTTGGAGAAACACCATTGCTACCAGTG
>NCSJ02000571.1:0-16148 GCA_002812745.2 Scytalidium lignicola | reverse complement strand
AGTACGTAAGGTACRTAANGTACGTAAGGGGGTGTCAGAAAAGGCTCCCGCACCCCTAGCAACGGAATAAACCAATTAAGTGCTCTGTTTTGCCTAAAATTCACGCTGCCTTAATGTTGCCAAATGATCACACTATTTCAAACTTCAGCCGCCATACAATGATTCCACTAATTCGCCAGAATAGCAAGAGAAAATCTCCTGATTCGGCCAAATATCTCTCGCTTACATGGGGTGCGGGAGCCTTTTCTGACACCCCCCTTACGTACGATAAAGGGGGTGCAAGAAATGAATGGTCATCCCCCTGCAGGCAAATAAGCCAATAAAGTGCTCCGATTTCCTATAATTCATGCTGCCTTAATACTTTCAAGCGATCACACCAGTTTCAATTCCTCACGCCATACAATATTTCCACAACCTTATCAAAACAGCGTGAGAAAATATCCTGATTCGGCCCAAAAAATGCTCGCTTGCAGGGGGATGACCACTCATTTCTTGCACCCCCTTACGTACGTACTTATGTACGTAAGGGGGTGTCAGAAAAGGCTCGCGCACCCCATGCAAGGCGGTAAAGCCAATATACTGCCGCTTTTATAAACACGCATTATTTACTTTGCCCTTCTTACTTATTTACTACTGATCTTACTACTGATTTTAATGGTTTGGGATACTCCTACACGTGTACGATATAAAACCAAGGTTCAGGATGGTTATTCTAAGCGTCATGCAGCTAAATAATTACATGTTCCTGATGGAATAGCACGAGGATGGCTAAAAAAGGACGATCGCGTTCATAAAGCTCCTGGAAGGCCACTCAAGCTCTCAAATTCTACAGTCCTTGCAATTATCCAATGGTTCTCTGGCCATTATGATCGAGGAATCCTTTCACCTAAGCAAATTAAAAAGGAATTCAATTTGAACGTATCTCGAAATACAATTCTGAAAGCATTAGCACGATTTGGATATCATTACCATGTTCCTGATTGCAAACCTGGAACCTCTACAAAGAACAGATTATTACGTTGGACTTTTTGTATTGCAAACCGGGATCGGCCGCTTTGGTATTGGAGGAATGGAATATACACAGATGAGACTATTACACGCACAGATATGCTCAGACGCCAGCGATTACTCAGGGCTAGAGGTGAACGACAGCACCTTGATTGTATCCAATTTACCTTTCATTCAGGCCATAAGTCGGTTATGGCATAAGCTGCAATTGGTTACAACTACAAATCCGATCTTATTTTTGTGTTATATGAAGGAGAAGGCAAAGGATTTACTCAAAAGAAGTATGCTAGTCAAATCCTTGAAAGGCCACTAAAGGAGATATTTGAGGCAAAGCGATTGGAGGAAGGCTTTAAAAAACAAGGAGTATATTGGTGTGTAGAGGATAACAGCCGAGTGCATGTCAAAAAGGATACAGCTAGAAATAAAGGGATATGCGATATGATTCGAATAGAGTGCTATATCAATTCAATTGATTGGCCTCCTCAATCCCCGGATCTGAATCCAATTGAAAATATATGGCAAGTCCTTAAGCAATTGCTTAGGAATCGTAAGCCATCTGGTGGGTGGAAGCTGGAGGATCTCAAAGCAGCCATGCAAGATATATGGGAGAATGAGATATCAATCGAACGGCATATTAACCACTTTATTGATACTATGCCTGAAAGGATAGCAAAGGTCAGGATGCGGAAGGGAGGCCCTTCAGGGTGGTAGTAATAGTAGTAGTAGWAGTAGTAGTAGTAGTAGTAGTAGTAGTAGTAGTAGTAGTAGTAGTAGTAGTAGCAGTAGCAGTAGTAGTAACAGTAGTAGTAGTAGTAGTAGTAGTAGCAGTAGCAGTAGTAGTAACAGTAGTAGTAGTAGTAGTAGTAGTACAGAGGTCATGGTAATATGTAACGGGATTTATGCCAAGGCGCTAATTATTTGGCGCCAGAAATGCTCTATAGTTGCGGCGGCCGTCAGGCTGTTAGTGCCCTATAATTATAGGGCACTTCAGGCATCTCACTCACTAAAAGGCTTGTAACATCCAATGACGTACGCAATACTAGCGGAATTATCCCTAGACTAGTGCAGCGTTAAAGGCTATTAGTAGCACTTAGTGGCTTGGCGTAAATCCTGTTATATATTACCGCGACCTCTGTAGTAGTAGTAGTACAGTAATAAAACAACAATATGTAGTTCCTTTATTAAGCTGGCAGAATTAATTCGCTTGCATAGGGTGGCCAATTCATTTATTGCATCCCCTTACGTACCAGTCATCTCATATCTCCAACCATACCACTTGCACACGGTGTTGTTGTGGGCATCCAGTGCTGTCTTTATCAAACTTTTCATAGTACGCAGTACCACAACCTAAATCCACATCACACTCTGCATCACCCCACAGAACAGAAGATGCAAAAATTTACGCTTTTATCCAGAAAGCTGTTTGCCTAATTACCAGCCTACGCTGTGAAAGGGACGTTTTAATAAAGAAAATCAAGACGACATTGTCTGCTCCTCTTTAGGGAGCTGTCGTCCACTCGGGTAGTTAGCTGCCCCCATAGCTTCATCGTAAAGGCGGGAGACAGGGCCGGCACTCGCTTTCGCAAACCCCACAATCAGGGGCAGCTGCCGGCGCATAAAGTGTTCATGGGATGTCTTCCTATTTTACCGGCAGGCCTTGGGCTCTCTTTTGACTCTCCTCAATGGCTAGGGACAAACAAGTGATGTCTCCCTATATTACCGGCTATTATTTTTCCTGCTACTCCTCACTCGCATTAATATATATTTGAGATGATGTGGCCTGTCCTTGGTGAATAGCTTATTCCAATCCTGACGTGGATGCACATGCAGCTCGTTGGATAGCTACACGGGTATTATCTGAGTGACGTTACCTGATGGGGAATCTGATTTACTCCGTGTAGCTATAAATCTTCGGGCGAGAGGACCAGAATTATGCAGAGCATGTGTGTCTCCCTCAGATATTGCTTCCAATGACAGGTAGGAAGACTGGACTGCCCTTTTATATATATAAGGCAAGTGCCTCCTCCATAAGGGAGAGTCCTTTTCTTTTGGGCACATCATTCTCCTCTTCTCATAGCTACCATTCCAATTCCAATTGAGTTGGTCGTTTTCATATTGCATACACCTGTCTGAGCAGCAACCATGCGGTCCTTCTTGACCTTCGCGGCTTTCTCAGGCTTTGCAATGCTTGCAAATGGCCTCACTTCCTCACTGCAACATGTCACAGCTTTCAACCAAGGCCCAACAGCAGCGCAGATGTACATCTACGTCCCAACTACCAAGAAAGCAAACGCACCTATTATCTTGGCCATTCACTACTGCTCAGGCACAGGGCCAGGCTATTTCTCTGCTACACAATATGCCAACTTAGCAGACACTTACGGCTTCATCGTTGTCTACCCGAGTTCGCCATCCTCAGGCGGCTGCTGGGATGTTTCGTCTACAGCGTCACTGACACACAATGGCGGTGGAGATAGCCAGACAATTGTCAACATGGCCAATTACGCTGCCGCAAACTACGGCGGTAATGCAAACCAGATTTATGCTACGGGCAGTAGCTCCGGGGCGATGATGACCAACGTGCTTGCTGGTGCATATCCTGATGTTATAAAAGCGGGCTCAGCTTACTCTGGAGTCGCTGATGGATGCTTTTATGTGCCTGGTGCCACCGCCGGTATGCCTACTCCTGCTTGGAATAGCCAGTGTGCCAATGGTCAATTGATCCAGACCGGTGCTCAGTGGGCTGCTCAGGTCCGGAGTTACTACCCAGGATATACTGGAAGCTATCCAAAGATGCTGCTGTGAGTGTGTCCCAATCTTCTGTTCAATTCTTCAATTCTGCATAAAACCCTCCTTCAAGATTTTCTTCATATTAACTGAATCCTTGCTCACTATTATTCTACATAGTTGGCACGGAACTATTGATACAACTCTATATTACCCTAACCTTGGTGAAGAACTCAAGGAATGGTCAACCGTGCTCAACGCCCCCTTCAACCACAACGTCACCAACACCCCTCAATCTGGATATACACAGATGGTCTACGGCGATGGCACACAACTCATCGGATACTCTGCCGTTAACGTTGGCCACACAGTTCCCGTGCATGAAACCATTGACCTTGCATGGTTTGGCATCACGGGCGGCTCAAGCTCTACCACAACTACTACCGCGGGTACTACGTTGAGCACTACCGTGAGACCGACCACCACCACCTCCGCAGCTACGACCACGACTTCCACGCCTAGTGGCAGCGGAAACATCCCCTCTTGGGGCCAATGGTATGAATCTTCTCTAAGTGCAATTTATTTATGTTAACATCTTAAACTAATTTCCATTTAGCGGCGGAATGGGCTGGACTGGATCAGGAACCTGTACTGCAGGAAATACCTGTGTTCACTACAGTGATTGGTACTGGCAGGTATGTCATCACGATATCTTGTTGCCATCTTTAATATGTTCTAATAAGCTTCATAGTGCATTCCTCCGAGCTAGATAAGCCACTGGATTAAATTGATGCATGGATAAAGGGGCTTGTTGGAAAAGGATTGTGTATATAAGGAGATACTAGCAGTTATATGTGACAAGGGCACATAAGTAAGAGAAGAGCCTGCCGGAAGTTGATGAGGAACAGCTTTTGATATTAAGATGACATAGTTTGTAACTAGCACAACAGATCAATGCCAAAGTCGGATTCTCATCTCGGGCCCGATTTCATTACCTTCTCAAATCCGTAGAAAAAGAAAATCATGAGTGAATCTTACGAGTATCCTTCATAGTTCTCTTGTCCACATCAAATAACAAGAAGTAATAGACGGCTTGCTTGATTGGACCTCGGGGAGTGTGGTCTGGTGATTATGCGGACGACTCCCATATTTGCGCCTGTTTATGCAGTCAGTAGCTTATGGATGTAATACAGTAATATCTCTCAAGCCACACAGGGAAAAAAGAAGGAAAAAAGGTAGAGAGGATTATAAATGCTAGCTAGTTTAATAAAGACATAGAGACTGGTTATCTAATTACGAATCTTTATAAATAGATAAAAAATCGTAACATTCTCTTAGTATATACTTCGTCTAGAAGACGTACAACTCTCATAAGGTCTTGGCACGGATATACCCGTATATCAAGCATTTTAGAGCGTGCCAATCAAGCTAGGAGCGGCAGGCACGCTTTCTGCCAAATCCACTATGGGTCGAGCTATATATCAGTAGGGGTTTCTTTTTCTATTCAATATCCAACACATCCAGTCCAGTAATTAATATTCAACGCATGATTGTGATGAGTTATTATCATCCAAACTATATTGAGGTTCATTAAACCTATCCTCCTCCACAGCCTCTCGACCGTGCCTCAATTCTAACGATCCACTGGTGGAAGACGCGACCGCCATCTTATTTCATCCTGGAACTCTCGGATCCTTCCCGGTTCCCACGGGAAACGGTGGGAAGCAGAACGTGATGCAGGATCTTATCTTATCTGGTTCATCTCCAGGCACATCAATGAGAATGAGGCTTTTTGGGCGCTGTCTCGGAGCACCCGAGGAGCGAGTAAACTACTGTGGTACGCACGCAAGTTTCCTGTGGCCCTACGTCACGTAATCAGCAACTTTTACCCCTCTCGCTCGAGCTCTTGTGCCGTATACGGACTACACCGTATTCTCGCAGGTTTGTCTCGATTCAAGGTGGGATCCTAAGGAAGCCGCTGCTATTGTTACAGGAGAAGTTCCTGTCAATAATGAACCATCATAAAATGATTAGTTCTGCTCTTCATGTTGGATTTCACGATACAGATAAGAGAACTCTGTAGACACGCGACACCGGGATTCTCGCCTTCCCCGTTGAGCCTGTCCATGCACGATTGCACAGGAAGGTGGGATGGCCGGGGTGCCGGTCGATCTGCAGCTACGATGCCTCTGTGGTCGAACCACGAGAAAGCGTGGAAAGATAACCGTTGAGCAAGCACAGCAAGGTACGAGGCGTGCGAGGTAAGGTCAGGGCACTCCCGGTTACTGCCCTCATTGCAGTTGATCCTGCAGGAGGGGTTATTGCATGGGAGCCCCCAGCTTTAAAACCCCCGCCTCTGCAACTCTTTTGAGAAACTTTCTTGTGAGAGCTTCCTTCAGGTATGTTCCCCAAGGTTTGTGTCAATTCTTGAACCCTCAATTGCACAAGATGCGTTTCTCAGTTCTCTCGGCCGTCGCCGCTTTGGCTTCCCTCAGCCATGCTGCTTACTCTGATCCTGTTGATCTTCTCACCGATATCAACCAGATACAGAGGTACTGGGGTCAGATATCACCATATCATGACAATCCGGACGACCGTTTTGGTGTGGAATATGTTGGTCTACCTTCGGGCTGTCAAATTGTGAGGATCCACCTTCCATCGGTTGCCAATGGCCCTTCTATTAACCGGCTTCTAGGAAAGCGTACATACTCTTCAACGACATGCTCAGCGTTTTCAAACCAGTGCCAATGATGATGGAGAACTTGATCAATTCTTCGCCCAGAAGCTTGCTAACTATACGTCTGGCATGTCGACGAATAAGACCGGCTTGTTCACCGGACCACTGCGTTTCTTGAACACTTACTCGTACATGCTACAAGATACTGGCTTGCTAACCGGCATTGGAAGTCTGACAGAATTCCAGTCTGGGGTCAGCTTTTGGAATCGATATGGCAGAACGATCTTCAACGCTTCTGTCGCCCAACTTCAATACAATGCTAGCTTCCCTAACGGCACTGCTCGCCCACCAATAAGTCTGAGAACCACATCTCAGTCTCGTATCTACAACAGCATGCTCGGCTGGGCACTGGGTTTCTTCGGCACAAGCTTTCAGCCGGTACCAGATGATACGCTTGCCAATTTCACGTCGCCCTTCAATGTCATTGTTATCCCAGAAGGTGGAACTGAGAACAACACCTTGGCATCCTATGACAGTTGCGCCAACGATATCGTCCCGGACATCGGGACTATTGGTGATATGGATTTATTCACTTACATCCCAAAATACTTGGGTGCCGCTACGGCAAGACTGCAACGTTATGCTCCTGAAGGCTTCAAATTCACTACTAATGATACATATGCTATGCAGAGCATTTGCGCTTATGAGCAAGCTTATATTGGACAGTCTGAATTCTGCACCTTTTTCACAGCTGATGAATGGGCTGGATTTGAAAATACACTTGATATGGAATGTGAGTCTTACTTTTTTTAACCTTACTTACCACCTAATAAGCTTCTCCTTGCAATTCGTAAAATACATTACTCCACACATCAATACCAAGCTGACTTCTGTTAGATTACTACGACTACAGCTATGGTAACCCAACTGGACGTGCTCAGGGTATAGGCTATGTTGAGGAGCTTATTGCCCGTCTCACGCACGAATATATCGATTCTTCAGACTCCGCGGTGAACAGCACGTACGATGACAATCCAACCACCTTCCCGCTAGGCCAGCCCTTCTACGCAGACTTCAGCCACGACGACATCCTCGTCTCAGTGCTGACAGCTCTGTCTATGGATTATTTCCGTGATCCACCTTCCCTCTCCCAGTTCCCACCGAATCCAAACCGCCACTTCATCCTCTCCGACTTAACTCCTTTCGGTGCCCGTCTCATTACCGAAGTCATCGGCTGCTCTGTCCCAGATCCAGCGCCAGCCAAGGCCTCCCGCGTCCAATATACCCCGACAGCATACGGCTACGACCCGAAGAATGCCACCTCCAAGTTCATCCGTATGCGATTGAATAACGGCATCCTGCCATTGAATAGTATCCGCGGGGGAGCGTGTGGGAATACTACATCCGGTCGAGTGGATGGACTGTGTGCTCTGCCCAACTTCCTGGAAAGCCAGGCCACGGCGAGCGCGTTGAGCAATTATGGGTTTGCCTGTTTCGGGAACTACACGCTCACGAATGGGACGAGCGGGGCTGATTATGATGGGACGGTGTTTGCTAATTCGTCGTCGATTAAGTTACAGTAGATGAGTTTCCAAGATAATTGCAATAGAAAAGACAAAGGATCTATCATCTAGCCATTTTCTAGACAGTAGTCGAAAACTAAATCATTGCTATCGATGAGTAAGTTTGATAGATTTTTAATAACATGGAGACTTAGAATATGATTACAGAGCACATGAATAATATATACAAGTTTATAACACACCATATGATAATTCCGCAAAGACATTTGCGCTGCAGTAAATGACCATATTGGTTTACGGTTACTCTTTTCTGTTTATATCGAACATTTTATGTTAAAATAAATAAATAAATGAATATCATAAACAGCTCATTGTTTAATTTCTAACGTAATATATATCACTACGCATATTTGATCCCTCTTTTGATTTCGAGAGGAATAGGAGTCTAGCCGATGAAGTAGTTGTAGTTAATAATACCGTCTATAGTCGTCTGCTTTAAAGACTCTGCACTCAACTCACTAACATCATCTCCACTCGGTCCTTCTTCATTCGTTTCTACAACACTTCTCCTTCGCTTGAAAACCTTCAAAATGTCACCCACAGCTAACTCTCTCTTAAACCCAACCATCACATTTTTGAATCTCTTCAAAACATCAATACACTGCTTTCTCACTCCCATCTTCATTAACCCTCTCACATACTCAAATTCTTCTGCCGAAAACATTTCACCCAACCGATTCACTCCATACTAGATAGACTCCTCAACAACTTCTCCCATCATAAACCATTACCATTTAACTTGAACCTCTCTTTCTGTTCAAAAGACACTTTAAATCAGAAGGACTACCCGTACTTATACACCAGAGGGTACCACACCTCGTCTAACTAGCCTCGCATTAGTGCCATGTCAACATCATGTTTAACATGAATTTCCCCCTTTGGGAATACTAAACAGCCCAATGAATGCTTGGCTCATTTGGAAATGTTCAGGAAAAGAACCGGGAAAGTGATTTATCTTCATGTGGTAGAACATAAGGGAGTCGTGGTAACTCCGGGAAAACGCATGGCGAATAGGAATCCTCAATGCACTGCGCCTGACAAGTTAGGCCGTTACAAAGACTACAGATGCCGCTACTACACAGCATGACAGCCCCGAGCACAAAGCTCAGCCCGAGCAAGAAGATCCCATTATGAATACAAAGGCAAATGAGAAAGAATGGGAAGAGAGGAGGCCGTAGCTCCACTTTTGGATCTCCGTCGGGATACTTGTGATCATGGAGGTTTTGCTTGCACTGCATGTCCTGTTCATATGTGATAGTGTGCCTGGTTTTGCAAAAGATAAAAGATTGTCCCTGGAGTTTATTGGTTTGATTCTCTTGCCTATGCTCGGTGTTGACTCCACGTTATTGCATCTCGACAATAGTTACAACTCGGACGCTGCAACGCAGGCAACATTTGGACTAGGTCTGCAGACAATCCTGTTCATGATGCCCCTAATGGTTTTTATAGGTTGGGCTGCGGGCATTGATGAGATGGATTTATTGTTTAGCTCGTTCAAGGTCACAGTTCTATTTCCAGCAGTTGTAGTAGTGCAAGCAAGTATAGAGGAAAATGATAAAGGATGGTAAGTTTTAAGGTCCAAAGAAAGTCACTCATTTTCTTGCTAATATCCTATTTTAGGATATCAGGAGCACTCTTGTTCTCAACATATCTTATAATTTCTATAGCCGCATGGTTCCAGAAATAAATGTCGTCTTTTGTGAATAAAAAAAGATTAGGCTGTATATATTAAAACGCCATTTTGGCGATGTGAGGCTCTCATTAGTGTGTCACGAAACTAAAGGAGCTAGATCTAACTCACAATAGAAAAGATAGAGGGTCTACCATCTACCATTTTCTAGACAGTAATCGAAAAACTAAATTATTACTGTCAATGTGTAGTAGGTTTGATGGATTTTATTTAATGCACACTCACCTTCTCCAATAGGTGTGAAGAACCGCCACATCTCTGCTCGGTCGATCTTGTACCGAGTGAGACAGGTGCAGAAATGCTGTACCTCCGTACCCGCTATTACTGTACTGTATCACACCCCGCATGCTGGTAAGGTAAGTTACTAGGAGGAAGCTCCAGCACCAGCCTTGGCGATGGATGGAAGAGATGTGTTTTATTCTAGAAAGCAAAGGCCTGGATCTGACTAGATCTCTATCTACAATATTGTAATTATAACGTTGTGTTGTTTTATACCGTACCGTTAGTCAACACAAGTGAGAGAAGAAAGGGAAAAGGGAATTCGAGCCGAGAGGGGGCGGAACAGCGCCATCAGCGCCACCCCGCATCAGCCCTCAGCCCCGGATAATTAAGAACAGAGCTACAGGAATTAGCAGCTAACTTACTTGTAACGTTTACTCGATCGAAGCTATCCAAGTATGGTACAGCATATCAAGGTGTATCAAGGGTATCGTGGGTGTGTATTGTACGGCGTAGGGAGTTCCAAAGGGCCTCTTTGGTGATCGTAGTGAACCATCCATGTGTGGTGGTACCAGTGGCACGAGTGGTGCGAAAGCAGGTAAGCAAAAGTAAAATGAAATGGAAAATATACCACGGTACAAGAACGAAAGTTACCTCCATTAAGGTTGCAGTGGGTAAATTAACCGCCCGCCACCCAAGCACCAAATCCTCACCGACAACAACATCAACAACGAATGAAAACGACTGGGCAGCAGAAAGAAACCTCAGGAAGGGGGAGAGCGCATCCCAATACTCCCCACACAACCAACTCACTTCCAGTCTCCAACCATCGCTCCGGACAGGTGGAACATTATTCCCGGATTTCCTCACTCCCTAGACCACAACTTTCGTGCCCTCTCATTTCTCCACACCCTCTCCCCGCAACCCTGTGAGATGCGTCTGTCGGCCTTGCAAGTCATGGGAGGTTGTCAGGTTGTCAGGTTGTCTCCCTCCCTCTCTGCTCTCGGTGGATGAACCCCCCGAGAATCTGGCCCCAGATGCGGGGAGAACGCTCGTCGAAATGCAGGCCGAATCTCAGCAGATATCCATGCGTAAAATCTGCCAAATCTTGCCATACGTTACAGTACATTTGCAGCTTGCCAGCTCTCATAGGGCCATACATAATAAGCTGGTGAGTTACAGTTTGGTCTCCTGCTTCTTTTGACTTTGTTTTGCTTTCATTCCTGGTGTATTGGGTTTCTCTCGATCGTGTACTGCTGCTGCTGCTGCTGCTTTTCCCTCCTCTCTTCTTGAGTGATCGGTGTGTCTTATATTCTTAATATACCCAATATTCCCTCCCTCACTGCGATCGCATCACCGCCAAATCCGGAGCTGGCCACTGACTTAATTCACCAGAGAAGGCAGCTCCTAACATCCTCTCTATTTCGAAAGTATATCTTCGAATCCAGAGATTTCTCTAGCAGAAGACAGCGTTTGATTTGTACGGTATATCCACACGGCTACTCACCATGGGCCTCTACAAACGCAAAATCACCGTCTCGGACGACACTGTCACCTCAGCCGTGCATTTGTCCCTGCGCCAGTCTCTCATCCCATGTTTCTTAGGTATGCTCTAATATCTCATCTTTATCACTTGCTTCTTTATTTCACGTTCATCATTAAACACTGACTAATATCTTACAGTTACCATTCTCTTCTTCCTCTGGTAAATATCACCATCTATATACCCTTCGCTCATAAGCATGCTATTTTCACTCACACTCATCACAATCTACTCTCCTGATACTACCACCATATATAAAACAACAAGTCACTAACCCATCATATGCATATCTAGGGGCTTCGCATACGGTCTTCTCGATGTCCTGAATCCTCACTTCCAGGCCTCGCTCAATATCACACCCTCCAAGTCCTCCGGCCTCTCTGCAGCCTACTTCGGAGCCTACTTCCTCTGTCCACTCACTTTCAGCGGCTGGATTCTGCGCAGGTTTGGTTTCCGCATCACCTTCATGAGTGGCCTCGCCATCCTCGCCGTGGGATGTCTTCTCATGTGGCCCAGCGGCGTGAAGCACTCCTTCGGAGGGTACTGCGGTAGCATGTTTGTGGTAGGCGCTGGTCTCTCCACGCTCGAGACTGCCGCCGACCCATTCCTGTCCATCTGCGGTCCGCCTAGATACTCTGAGATCCGTCTCAACCTCGCCCAGGCTGTGCAGGCCATTGGATCATTCGTTGCGCCTCTCCTAGCATCGCGCGTATTCTTCGCCAAGACTGTCGATACGGATCAGGGTCTCAAGAATGTCCAGTGGACGTATCTGGGCGTCGCGGGCTTCGTGGGGTTGCTCATGATCTTGTTCTTTATTGCTCCTATGCCTGAGATTACAGATGCCGATATGGGCACTCAGGAGCTTGAGATTGCCGAGTATGATCCTGGACCATTCAAGAAGCAAATTAACCTGTTCCTTGCTACGTGGAGTCAGTTCTGTTACGTTGGTGCTCAAGGTATGGTAGTTTGCTTTTACTTTTTTCTTCTATACTTTTAAGTCGATTATTCCCGTTACTAACTCGGAACCACAGTGGCCGTCGCAAACTATTTCGTCAATTTCACGGAAGAAGTAGGCAAGGACGCTTCAACAGCATGTAAGTCACCTTTTATCCCATGTTTTTCTGCAACCAGTCTCCCCTTAAGCTATTCCTAACACATATCTCAGCCAACATCTTCGCCGCTGCTCAAGGTCTCTACGCTTTCAATCGTTTCGTCGCCGGTGGCCTCATGACCTTCAAATCAATCCGACCCCGCTTCATCCTCGCCCTCTACCTAGCCATGAGTTTCGTCTTCGCTCTCGCAGCCTCCCAAACCCACGGAAACGCCTCCATCGGTCTCCTCGTCATGGTCCTCTGCTGGGAGTCCGCATGCTTCGCTACCATCTTCACCCTAGGCCTGCGTGGTCTCGGTCGTCACACAAAACTCGGAGGATCGTTCCTCGTAGCCGCTATCTCCGGCGGTGCGGCATTCCCACCCATGACTGGTGCTGTAGCTACACATCTCCAGAACAAGGGGTCGAAAAAGCCGTTCCACATCGCCATGTTGATTCCTATGATGGGATATATCTGTGCCTGGATCTACCCTATCTACGTCAATATTTACAAGAAGGATGATATGGATATTAGACGAGAGGCTACGGTTGGTATTGAAGGAGAAGGACCGAGTGAGAAGGAGTTAAATTTGCAGCAGATTGAGAGCCATATTGATGTTGATGGCAAGACTAACGTTCGGACCGTTGAGGATAGTAATGTTTAGGTTTGATAAGGTATTAGTTAGTCGTTGATGTTTTTCTAGCTACTGGGTGGGAATGCATATCAGAGTCATGAAAGGGGTAAAATAGGACTTATGCCGTTGAAATATCTTGTATACCCGATCTGAATAAAAGGAGATCTATTATGATGAAATTACACCACTGCTCTCCTAATTATCGACCATAATTCATCTAGGTAGTGTAAAAAGTACAACTTGAATGTGCAAACACCGCGACTCCGAAATATCTAACTATACGTACTAATTAGACATTATCGATTATAAGGGTTCCAGTTTTATACTAGTGCCAATGATTTTCAGATGCTTTTATAATCGAGGATGATATCCTTTAGAAGGATTTAGAGTATTTGCTTATATGGAGGCAGTATATATGAAAGTTTAAGTGAATCTAATTATACTCTTGTTAACTATCTGCGTATTTAAGCCTAGAAGTATGTATTTTAATCTCAGAAAAATCAAAATTATTAAGAGCATCTCTCTTAATACGTATTTTGTCGTTAAAAGAAATTCCACAAATATTCATATCTTTTACATACCCTTCTTAATAGGCACTTTTACTAAACCATAAAACGTGAATACAACTTACAGTAATAATAATTTATAGTACAATTCACAACTAAATCTTATTCTTCAAATATTATCAGAGGGAGTATCTAAGACCAGTCACGTGCTATCATTGACGTAACTGGACGCTAGCGGACTACCCCTGTCGAATTTTATCCAGTATCTAGAAATTTTTGAGAAGCTTCAAACTTTCTTTGAAGGATACCAAAACTTCTCCACCAGAGAACAACACAACCACACAAAGCAAAAACATTATGGCGAAAAGGAAGCGCAACCAAAATGGCGAGTCTGCCAATTCCCAAGTCACAGCAACCAAAAAATTAAAACCCGAAACACAATCGACCCCCACAGCTACGACAACAACAGCACCCATCTCAATCCAAATAGTAGCCGGCTCTTACGATCGCGTATTGCACGGCGTAACAGTGACCCTCCCACCACCAGCACCAGCACCATCACCAAAAGCCCAAGATGTCCAATTCGCCGACACCTTCCTCTTCAACGCTCACACGTCCGCCATCCGCGCTCTGGCCCTCTCCCCTCCCTCCGCCGCAGTCCCCAAGCAAAAAMCAAAAAGTAATCCTCGCAAGCGGCAGCACCGACGAGAGGATAAACCTCTACCACCTCTCGGCCCACCCCCCGCGCCGAATCACCGTGCCCGTGATCCCATCGCTCACCTCGCGCGCCATCGTCGAGGACCCGCAGAATCGAGAACTGGGCTCGTTGATGCACCACTCCTCGGCGATCACGGCGCTGCACTTCCCCACGCGGGGCAAGTTGTTGAGTTCGGCTGAGGACTCGACGATTGCGGTTACCAGGACCAGGGATTGGACGCTGTTGAGTACGATTAAGGCCCCGATTCCTAAACCGCTTGGAAGACCGAGTGGGGATACTGCGCCGCTTGGGGGGACGCCGAGTGGAGTTAATGACTTTGCGGTGCATCCGAGTATGAAGCTTATGATTAGCGTGGGACGCGGAGAGAAGTGTATGCGGTTGTGGAATCTGGTTACGGGGAAGAAGGCTGGGGTGTTGAATTTTGAGCGGCAGATGTTGAATGAGGTTGGAGAGGGGAGGTTCTCTAGTGGTGAGGGACGGAAGGTGGTTTGGGGTAGTTCGGATGCGGGTGAGGAGTTTTGTATTGCGTTTGAGAAGGGGGCGTTGGTGTTTGGTATGGATTGTAAGCCGAGGTGTAAGGTTGTGCTGAGCACGGGGCCGAGGATGATGAAGATTCATCAAGTGTGTTATGTTGCCGTTGGGGGGNAAAGAAAAGGAGCAAGAGGAGGAGGAGCAGCTTTTGGCTGTCAGTACGGAGGATGGGAGAGTATTGTTTTATTCTACGAGATCGGAAGATTTGGAGACGGCGAAGGTTGAGGAGGGGAAGGAAGCTCAGTTGCCAATGGCGAAATTGGTAGCTCAACTTGGAGGTAAAGAGGCGGGATCTCCTACGAGAGTGAAAGATTTCACAGTCCTTACCACGGGAACTGGTGCTTCGAGGACGCAGTTCGTCGTCACTGGGAGTAGTGATGGTGCGTTGAAAGTATGGAAGTTACCTCCTGCAGAGGAATTCAAGCCTACTGAGGATGGCAAAGCGAAACAGATTGGAACGTTACTTGGGAATTATGAGACGGGAAATCGTATCACCTGTTTGGCGGCATTCGTGATGATACCTCGTCCCGAGGGGATTGAGGATGACGATGATGAAAGTGATGATGGGAATAGGGGTTTGGATGAAATAAAAGATGAGAGTAGTAGTAGCGACTCTGATAGTGAATGATGATACCCTGTTACTACCAGTCACACACATGACCAAAGCCGTGCAAAATGCCTTTTTTTTTAAGAATTTACATTATAATCCATAGTCATCTCTAACATAAAAGCACTGAAATTGAAGCCTTCATCTCATAGCAACTAATTAAACCTAATGATAAAATCCTCCCTTTTTATGGCTTTTAATATATCAAACCCAGCCAATCTCAAGACTATTTCTAACCTCCCAAAATCCCCACAATCCACACATCCAACATCCAAAAAACTCACCACGGATTACCTCTGTCGCCAATGTGCGAGAACTCTGCAAGTACACATTCATAGTTAATGCCAACTCCATAAAATAGAACATGTATTTCTCCTCAGATTGGTAGAAGGAGGGAAGGAGGGGAAAACCTACTCATCCTGTAAGTTTGCCGCAACCCTCGGTGGATTCCCCAGCGCTCTCTTCATGAAGTCGGGTTCTGCAGCTGCGCGCTCGGCGTTGGTTGGGTTAGGTTTGGTGTATTCTTCTTGCTGTTTGATGGTAGTTGTTAGTCACATCCATTTCTTCCTTTTCTTCTTTCTCTGGTTTCAGGTCTTTCTTTTATGTAAGAAATA
>NCSJ02000570.1:0-16243 GCA_002812745.2 Scytalidium lignicola | reverse complement strand
CCCAGTGGGCGGTGTGTCATTGGGTGCTGGACGGCTGTCACGGCGGCGGTCTGGTGGGCGATGGCTTTGTCCCTCGCTGCCCCCCATTCGGTGCCACAGTGCCTTTCTGCCACTGCTTCTCGACGGGGCCTCGTGATGGGCCCATGTCCACTTGAGTTCTGATGCCCCAGTACAATACCACCCTGCTCCTGTGTTCCTGTCCCACTGCATCAGTAGTACTGTGCTGTACAGTAGTGATGGAGACGATGTGACGATGCAACGGTGAAGCGATGTACAGTAGGTAAGAAAGACTCCGAAGAGATGATGATGTTTCCCCAACGTAAGCAAAGCAAGCAAGCACCGCAGACCTCGAATGCCTCCTGCAAGATTGATTGCTTTACGCGGAAAGTCCCAGCTCAGATCCTGATTCCAGGTCCGTGGTAATTATTACCATACCACAGACTCTCCAGCACGTTCCTTTGTCCCAGAAAGATGCTCTGCGCACTCCCAGACAACCCTTCATATGAGCTCCCGGACGCACTTTTCCCTTTGCGCACTCCCCAGCATATCCCGATGTGCCTCATCCACGTCCAATTTAAGGGCAGCCACGAAAAAGGACCCCTTCGTTCCCACGCCCTTTCCCCTTCTCTAGCTCCACGATGATCACTTGCCCACTGCACAGCCCATGAGTGTCGCTCCCTCACTCCCAATGGCCAAAGCAACCGTCCACCATGGCTCAGAATGGCCTCGTCGGACGCCGGCAGACGCTGCACGCTTGGCCGTGCGAGGAAGGGAGGAGGCTCCACCCGTCGCTAGGATTTGGGAACGGATGAGCGATAATGCAGTTCGATAATGGCTTGCACGAGGAAGAGGACGAACTAAGTGCTCGAGGAGGGGGAGAGGAGGGGTGGCAGATGTCATATTCTGTGTGCCTGGCGCCCATCATTCCATCTCTTCCTCCTTCTCGTTCCTCCCTCGTCCCTCTCCTTCCACTTCCACGCGGTCCCCCTTCCCTTCATTTCGTCACCACGCCATGCGCGACACACCCATCGAGATCTCTCCCACCTCCCTCCGTCATCAGTGACGCAAATATCATGCCTTCCTCTCTGGCAAATTACTAGCAATGCTTACAGTACAGCAGAGGTACAAGTACAATCCAGTTTTTTTTACCCAACACAACCGTGACACACTCTCCATGCAAGGCACAACACAGTCGAAGTTGAAAGAGATGGAGGGGCAAATCTGAGACCTACACCTACCAACCCACCGGTCCTGCAAGTCATCTGCGTGCAGACAAAGGGCCACGCGCCGACTCTACTCATCTCAATTGAGATTCAATCTCCTTCCTTAATCAAAGAGGTGTGGTGGCCTTAGATTGTGAGTGGCTGCGAAGTGGGAACTTGCTCTTTGCCCTTTGGCCTGCAAGCTCTTTTACACGGAGGCGCGTCGAACGCGTCAAATTCGCGAGACGTGTCGTTGGAGCCAGCCAATAAGGAGCAAGGTGGATTTCCTCTAGCTTATTCAGGCAACTGCACCTCGCTTCTCGGGAACGAGCAAACAAGCGAGGAACTTCAATGTTCACGACAACAGCCCTCACTACGAGTGAGACGGTATATGAAACCCTTTTTTTTTTCCTTTCAAGAATCTCAATCATAAAATCGCATCTAAAAATACTGATATAGGTAGGTCATAAAAACTGGATGTTTTTCACACTCATTGTTTTTGAGACCGAGACTTGACGATCTCTGGTCACTTCAAATCCCTCTTTTGATCTGTCTGTGTTCGCTCGAGATCAGGTCGTTCACGGAATCCTGCATTATCTAGGGACCACTGCATACATAGCATCTGATAAAACCCGTTCCACTTGTATAGATAATATGACGAAATATTCATCAAGCAAACAGCGTTACGTGACTAGCTTCCTCGAGAGATTCGGTCGTGGAAGCTAAGGTTTGAGTCTAGCTGCATTTCTATTTCGTTTTTATTTTGTCTTTTGGGGAAAACCTTGCAAGCACTTGAATTATGGCAATCACATTCGACGTAAGGTGTATTTCTTAATGACCTCTCTTTGCTTCATAGTGATAATACTTGCGCAACAAATGTCTTTGACCAGGCTTACAGCAGGTCTCTCCTTTTCCTAGATAGAGAAGCGTTGCATATATTCCATATCAAAAACATGGATTGTTCTCTCCAATATATCGATCTTCTCAGCTGTTGCTAGTAGTCACCTACTTGATCCATTCTTGTTGCAATCTGGGCCGAGCAGCGGATATACGCTCATGCATGCAAGCAACCTAATCCAATCTGCCTAAGAAGCCAACAGTCACGCACTCTCTTCTTGCACGCTTGTTTGTAGATTGTCCTAGTATAATATTTGTGTATTTCAGATATGCAAGTGTGCTAAAAAGGGGGGGCGGTGTTAAGGATTTGCTCTCCATGCCACCCTTTGAGATAATAATTAAAGTTCTGGATGAGAGAGAGAGGACAGTCGCATTTCAATTCTAGCCACGGGGAGGTGTATGATCGGCCAAACCAAGTAAGCTAGTGGTATATTCAGATTAGGAGTTTGCAGAACTGTATTACTCTTGTGAACATTGTTGGAAAATCACCTACTTTGAAGGTTGTAGGCAAAATTAAGTTGATATAGAGTTTTGGAATACTTCGTTGCGATAGGACTTTGACCCTTCGAGGATACGGATAGCCTGGAGTTTAACTATACCACCAATACATTAGCACCGTCTAGTCTTCTAGTATCAATCCATGACGTTACTGGATCGTACAAAAATCAAAGAACACTTATCAAAATAATCCTATCTATTCCAAACTAAATAAATACTCAAAAAGAAGTATAATCGTTAACAAATATCAGTCTAATGGTCAAATAACTTACTTAATTGCGGACTGTTGAACCATCGAGTGTTGGTATTGCTATCATCTCTATGGTTGTCCGGATTTCCTTTTCCATAGGAGCATAACCTTAAGCCGAACTCTGTTGGCTAACTGTGTAGTATAACCATTCCACTGACGGCTAGATTTAAGGTTACAAGTACTGCTTCATCAAAATGTTAATGAGATTTTGTTTGTCGGAGCGAGGCACTGGGAGATTATATAGGTTCAGGTGACTTTAACATTAGTCAAGACAATGGATGATGCTCGTCCTAAGTTTATCAAAGCTACCGTTGTAGAAGTATGTATGTAATAGAGATTAGAAATTGTAAGATATTCTGAATCGTAACACCTCAGTCTACTCTTAAATTTGAAGGAAGAGAGAGGGCTTTGGTGTTGTGTGTGTGTGTATGTGGGGGAGAGGGTTTCGCTCTTCCTTTGCATTGGTTGGTGCATCGGTCGAAAGGAGAAGAGTTCAAGTCAGGACACATAGATCAATAGATTAGGGTTGTATAGGGCTGGATTAAGATGCTAAAGCAGCGAGATATGTCCACTGTATCATGGAACATGGCGCGTAGAGTATTAACATACATATCTTGGGCCACGTCTACTGTCTCAGTCTTGAAAATAAAGAGAATGCTTTGCCAAGTACCGGATCAAACCCTCCTGTTGACCTTCCCTATCGTCTGCCTGAGCTGAGTTGAACATGGCGAGTCGTGAATAATTGAGATCGAGACAACATCTATTCTGTGTTCTCCCATACCATGACAAGCTGCAGACATTTCCCAGCTGAATGTGGCAGATTCTTTTCACTAGCGCGAGTCTATCGGAAATAGAGAAACCTCAACTCCAGCTTCCGACTTGCCAATTTTCACTCTCGCATCAGCTGAATCTGTCATGTATGGATACCGGACGCTTACGGATCCAACTACCAAGATTCACCTGCAAGTGTCTTCCCGCTAGCACATATAGTTCTTGAGGTGTGTTAGAACATAGCTCTGTGGTTGGCGGTATGCCGAGCCAGCTGTGACCCGTAGATTCTATGCAGATCCAAGAACACGGATTGACCTGACAATGCTCACATAAGTCCTGATATGGAACCGTACATTACCATTATGCCGGATTTCTCTCCGCTCCTATAATTAACAGCAAGAGAGTGGTTGTGTGGCGTAGATATCCAGGACAACGGGTCATAGTCTTGCTAAGTAGTTGTTAATTCTATGTCCCCTGTTAGAAGAACTACGCTGATGATTTAGAGGACATTATTGCTTAAGCAGGACCGGAATGACCAAATCAAAATCCATTCGTAATACCATGGAGCTGTTTGACGAAAGAACGAGTGTGATAGGAGACGAAGAAAGAATGATGTTCTCTTGATCTTAGTGCTTAGAGGAGCCTTAATTTTGCGTTAGAGTATTGATGGACCATGTATCCTTAAAGAAGCATACCTTAAAGATAATATCATAACAAGAAAAGGAGCCTATCAGCTTATCCCCTTCGATGTAGCAGTCATCGAATTGTTCCAAGATATGTTTAGTAATGTAGTTTGTTTGAAGGGAAATTAGTTGGTATGTCACAATGAAGTGTACATCATTGCCAGCCAGTTATTGAGAAAGAGTCGGCAGTTCGGAGAAATTTTTGATTATGCTGTGAATCACAATTCATAATTCATCGGATGCTCTCTTCTCGATTGGTGCCACAACACGAAGAGGTTTCGGTAGTAGCGACTGTGTCTCAGAATCCAGACCGCATTCTTTGACACGCATATAGAACCCTGACTTGCATCACAGGGCTGCATGGTTGTACAATTTTAGTAGCCGATCGACATATTCCTAGTATTTTATCTGCAGCCCTTTTCTGTAAGCTACTTTTAGAGATTTTCATAAGGGAGAATCTCACTTACCGCCAAAACATTTAGAGTAGTAAGTGCTATATATAAGCAATATTAGAAAAAGCAACATTCATATTGTTCTGGGCCTCAGTCAGCTTTATGCGGGAGCAGCCATGGGCAAATACTGATTAGAGTTTCTCTCAGCATATCTGTCTTATCTTTCTTTGCCCCAGTTGTTGTGAGCGTAAGTGTCTCATTATTAGGAACTAGATATAATCTTACATAATCGAAGGATTGGTAAACTACCAATGGAACAAAAGGGAAACAACTCAAGAAGCAGTTCATTAAACAGAACCACGGTCCTTATCGAAGAAAGTACTTACCAACAACTACTTGCCTTACAAAGGGGTCTACACGATACAGCCCTAATAATGTCATGAGACAGTCTCTGTTTTTTTTNATGTAGCTGGTGCCTTTCAAATATAAATAGCTATTACTCTAGATGCATAGAAGTTCAATTTATTGATTTGTGACACAGTGAGAAATATGTGCGTACGGGTTCGGCACGGTCGATCATCCAGGCGGAGCCGATATCTTCGGCATCGTTGGTCCCGTGCTTTAACATGCAATCTCCTTTTACCCACATAAGATGGCAAATTCTATTTCCGAAACCGCAATGGGAACCTGTTCTCTAATGTACGTAGCAGTTTCCATATTTGTGTAGAAGAGCGTCATGGCGGATACCCATATGCATAGCAGGAACGACTAAGCAATCGCTTACCTTGACTCCATTCGGATCCGAGACCTACAAAAAGAATCCGAAATAATGAGCGATCCTTACAATAAAGGAGTGAATAATAATCAAAGCCTTGTTGTAATAAGCCACCGCATGAATTCTCAGCAACCGTTACGAACGCCACTTTGGAGTTGTGTGGCGCCTCTATGCGTGATATCAGCCTAGATGCCAGAGAAAAGGCCCATATCTCCACTGAAGTAATAAGTCTAGTGGTTGCATCATGCTGACAATGTTTTACTACCCCTGTCTTGATGTTCTCAATCCTAGAGCCATAATAACATCATCAGCATATCGTTGCTGACATGCCGGCAAGCGGACCGTGGCGACACACTGTACCCCAAGCCTCAAAGCCAATTAAATCAATAATTCGATCTTGTTTCCTTTCCCATGTGATCGAAATAATAGTAATAGTCAGAATAAGTACCAGTAATAGAAGACTAGCTCCCCTGTTTTAGAGCAGCATGTGACACGGGTTTCAGCCATGTTAAAAACAACCTAAGCCTTTGTTTGAATAGTTGATTTGTAGAGACTTTTGCCTGTTGAGCTGCTCTAGATCACAAACAGATAATAGCCGGAACATTATATCGGAAGCATCCGGCTTAGTTCTCGTACATTGAAAAGCACAATCAGACGACTAAACCGTGGGAGCCGACTTTCTTGAAGGAGGAAAAACCATGTCTTACGACATGGAGTATGAAAATGTGACAGCATTAGAGGAAGTAAAAAGAAAATTTAAACATTTGTGACTGAAGAAACCAACTTAGAGGCAACCTAAGTTTGGTTCGCATAGATGATGTGGAGCCTTCAGTTGACGCACGTCTGTTCAGATTTGGCTTCGACGCTTCTGCATGTCTCTAAACCCCCCCGGAAAGCCTAGCAAACGGAGTGGTACCGTAGCCGTGATTAAGAAGTCTTAGTATAGCAAGTTGTATCTCAGCCTCTGGATTGGGCAACTGATGTGATGATGTGAAGCAGACGTGAGGATCTAGCTGGAAAGATTCACGGCCGTGAACCACGTCGCAGCTTACAACAGACGACCAGATAAATGCGGTAATTGATACCTTAGCAGGATGTTGTTTCCCCTGCTAGGAATAATATTCTAAGAGCTAGGATCGATGGTATGGATCGTCTAAAGGAATTTCCACTGTCGGAGAGCTAGAATACTTTCTTCTTTGCTGTACAGTAGTAACGTTGCAAGACCTGTGTTAAAATTAGTCCTGTACAGTAACTTATTTTTGGAGGAGGTTGAAGCAGACTAGACATCATCCATAATCCTTGTCTAGATTGATCACCTGGATTGGATCTAAAACACTTAAATCTAAGTTTAATCGTGGTGTGATATTATTTTATATTCCTGGATGTATAACACTGCAATTTATTGTCAATGCGATGGATGTGAGAGTGGTCGTTTGCCTTGTGATAAGTGAAATTATATCCGGGTTAACTGCCGAAATATTGCTTTCTCGGATTTAACCAATCCACACCAAACTGCCTATTTCTACAGAAGGTACTTGCACGTAATAGCGGTTTTGCTAATTATTAGGAATCCTCTGCTGTATTAGCACTAACGGGCAAGAGTAAGCACTTAGAATGTCTCAACAATCATTATGTGACTGGTGTGCAACTCCTGCATATCTTGAGTTAGTCGTCCACCACTATGCTAACCTCAACGGCAGTCCTGATTTGCTAATTCAAGATCTACAATATATCTGGAGTGGGCTCCTCTGGTATCTTAGCATTTACGGTACCTTACGTACAGTAATTTAAGTCTGAGCTGAGAAGCTTACTAATCTATCCACCTTCGGAATGATCTAGGAGTCTACGTCCGTACCAGTACAGTAGATGATGATGAGAAAGTTAAGTTTGATTGGTACGAGGCACACCGCGTTTGTCCAAAAGGCATGGCTGAGGGGGTAAATCCCGAAGCTCAAGCATGGGGTAAATGAAGGACGTGCCGCATCCGCAATACAGTATCTCACTCCTACTGTATTGAGAAGTTGTTGGGCTAGCACCTAGATGCCAATAACTTCATACCCCACCCCGCCCCAAAAAAATCGAAAATCTAATTGTCTCTACATGCAAACCCTATGCAGCTGAACCTCGTCTCCAAATTGCGAAACTCATGGTTGTCGTATAAAAAGGGAGGTGTGGGAGCTAGGATAAGGGGGTCAAATGTGTCAAAAGTGCTTGAAGACTTGGTCTCGCCCTTGATCTTGATAGAGCGCAATAATACCCAACTGTGATGATTAGCGAATCAACCGGGAACAAATCCGCGTTATACCCGAAAACGGACCTTCATGCCTCTGGGGTTGTCGGATCGGAGAGCGCCTGATTTGATCGGAGAATTGTTGGTCAGATTGTACTCTCAACGCGCCGGGCACCGCACTTGAGGGAGTCCTAGGAGACCGTCGGCTTCCATAGAGGATTACGGAAGATGTTCGGATGTGGCTGGCCCTAGCCCTTCGGCGGAGATGGATCTCTTCAGCGATTGTTCAGCGATTGCAAATCCCTTTCATATCTGTTTCAACCTCGAAGAACGCTATGAAGAGGCTTGCAGACCAACATTGATGGCTTACGAAGACTTGGTTGGATGGGGGGTTCGAATTCTATACAGTACAGTAGTGTCTAAAATACGGCCGAGAGGAAGTAGTCCTGTAACTTACAACCTGCTGCAAACGAAAGGGTTGCTGGGTAGCTCGAAGGTAAAAGGAACGCTCTACTCCATAGTAGAGAGCAGCAACCAGATGTTCCATGAAGCGGCCGACCGTCCTTCACCGAAGCCACCGGCTTCTTCTCCAGGCAAGTGCCGTAGCGGTAGATCGTACTGATACAGTACTGTAGCATCCAGATGATTGCACCTGCTTATTAGCACGGGGACATATTGCAATACCCACGATACCGTAGCCGGCGGCCGCCATTCTTGCGCCTTGTGTCCTTGCCGGCAACCACACACCGGTCCTTGGGCTCTTCGGCGTGCATGACGGGACACACCCGCGGTTGAAACCGCATGGGATCCTCCCTAGATCCCATGAACATGCGCTGTATAAAGGAGTTGCCTGCCTGGATTAGAGGGCCACCCAGCTGCACGTTTGGGGTTTCTAGATGTCCACCGTCGCCGGGTCTCTAGGTCTCACGGTCGCTGCCGATCCGGAATCTCTGTTCCTGAGATTCGATCAGACGCTGGCCCGAAGAGCCTCGCCGAGTACCGTGATAATGTGCTTGCTCTTTGACGTTTCTCATCGCGCAGGGAAAACCCTCAACGAAATTTCCAGTTAGGTCCCCGGACCATGGTGCATGGCAATCTTCATCGAGGCTCGATCTCCAAGTGCGATGGAGAGATCCATCGCCTCGCTTCCGATGCCCCAATGGAGATGGGAGTCGGAACAGTAGAATCAAGGCGCTGGAGCTCTTATTGGCGCAGTAGGGTCGAACCTAAGTAAATTGATGGCGTCTTTGGGAACCTTCGAAAATGGGCTGACCCTTCTGTATCGCAATGAGATACGAGAGCCGAGAGTTAGTACGGTTCCCTGGGCAAGACAAAAGACGCCCTCCCCACGTGGCTTCAGGATGGAGCTTCAATTCTGTCACATTTTGACAGTTTTGACATCGCGCTCACAGGGCCGGTGGAGCATACGCGTAGTGCGTAGTACGAGAGATCCAACTCTAGAGATAGATCGACCGCAGTCGTGCAGTGGTTCTGGAGCGGGGACCTGTCGGGGATCCTCGTCAGCGCTTGAACATCGAAATGCAGGGCACGAACGCCCTAAAATTCTCTAATTTGTATGACTCAGCGGCGCAAACTACTGTAATGCTATCGCCGACTAGAACCAGCCTTGGAAGCAGCAGGGAAAGTCAGACAAATTCCATCCAGGGAGGACTGCTATGGGAGCAGCCCCTGACCCATGCATGAGGATCCTGGTGATGTCGCTGCAGAGAATAAGACAGTGATGGAGAGTTCCAGGATGGCATACTTACAGTACTGTACAGTACAGTAGAAGGAAAGTACCGCAAGTGGATCTTGCGCCCTGGTTGATCTTGCTGGAAGAAACAGGCAATATGTGAGCGAATGATTTGAGGACAGGTACATAGTGAGGGTGTATACCTCTTCCGTACAGCGAGGACAGCTCCTACAGGGCTCGAAGGCGGCAGTAGGTATAGTAGGTGAGGAAACTTAGGCTTCTTATAGACATCTCAGGCTTGCGATGGCAATGTTGATGGGCCCATCTTCTACCTGCAGCGCTATCGATGGGCTAGACTTGCGGGCTTTGTGGTGTCGTGGGCCTACGGTAATACAGTACAGTACAGTACGAGCTGTCCAACCATTGCGGTACGGCGGTACGGAGTACTGTACGGTAAGTTACTGTCGGTTTGAGTTGGAAGGGGTGTCCGGGAGGCTGCTGAACTGCCGCGCTCGCTCCCTAGGCTTTGACTTCCACAACTTCCAATGTGCTAGGTCGATGTCAGAGCCGACCACTGCCCCGGTCATTGTGCACAGAGAAGCCGATGATCCAATTGAAGATGCTTGGAGATGGAGACGACTAGTCAGTTAGTCTTGCGAAGTGATCCACGCACCCAAAGCAGGAAAAGGCTCACGCCCTGTTGCTGTCGTCCCCACCCTTCTGATAGAGTTGTGGCGCACTCTACTGTGGAAAAGAGCGGCCAAGTGCAAAGTATAGTACACCTCGACGTCAAGTCCACGATTGTTAATATAAGTTACCTCTAACTATGGTACCCAGCTGCCGTGAGGCGTTCAGGCCGTTGAAGAGACCAGACACAGAAGGCAAGGTTGCTTACGGGACTCATGGTGCCAACAGCACACTATCTCCGGGCCAATACTTACTGTATTCGACCCCTGGGCTCCAGGTAATCTTACTGCAGAGGGCGACATCCCAGCTCAGAGAGTGGCTATTTGAAATATTTTCTTCCTCAAGCACTCCCCTCCTGCTTGTAGAGATACACATACCACCCACTTACCAACGATAGCTGATTCGGCAGTGGTGTTCCTGGCTCTGTATATGCACTCACTGTAGGAGCTAAGAAGCCACCAGGCGCTGGGAGCACACGCAGCCCAGGGTGCGTGCTCTCACTCTCACATCTTCTTTTCATCATTGAATCTTGCTAGCCCAGTGACCTCTCAGCTGCTCGCCCTCTATCTCCAAAGCATTGACAATGCACCTTCTGCTGGCAGGCATCCCCCAACTTGTACTGGGTACCTGTGCAGTACTGTACAGTAGTTACGAACGCCCAAGGTACAAGTACCTCCGACGTAGAGTCTTTGCCTTTGCTGGGATGGCCCAATTGGGGAAATGGTTGGCTAATGCTCCAAGGTCCGCTAGGGCTGGAGCGGAGGCCGGTGCTGACAGGCATCGAGGGGTTGTCCAGGATGGAGGCTGTCTTCAATGTCACCCAATCTCGTGGCGTCACAGACCACTGGGACCAACCTCCAGACTTCGCGGATAATAATAAAAATCGCAGTCTCAGGTCGGCGTTAGGTGCCCTGTGATGATGTAGTCCTCTAGTCCTCCTAGTCCTTTGCCAATTCCTATAACACCTTGCCAATTTGCCCACCTCCAGATTATATCATCTGGTCAGACTGCCGCGACACTCCCTCTTCATTGCCCTGAGATACACACCAAGTCCGCCTTTCCTCGTTATCTTTTTCTCTTTGTCACGCAATTGACCTCCAGCGTGTGTGTGGCCGGCTTCACAGGGCTGCTTTAGACTGTTGAGTGTGTGGCGTGAGAACCCCATCTCCCATTCGTTGTCAAAGCTGTTGAACTCTACGACGGCGGCTTATCCCAGAAACAAAAGGGTACGGTGCAACTGGATTCTGCCGACCTAACAGCAGCACCGATTCCTCCTGCAGGACATCAAGCCACAAGATATTCCTTCGGTTTCTTGGTCTCTGTCTTGTCTCGTCCTAGAGCCAACAAAACTCCGGATTGTGACCCCATTAAGGCCCAAATTAGAGCCGATATCCACCAGTCTTCCTCGCGCTATTCAACGCCTGGCTTATTCCTTTAGTCTTCCTAAACTGACCTCACTTCGGTCTTGGAACTTTAGCAACTATTGCTTCGAAGCACACCCCTCAAGTCCGACTTGGATCTGTAACTCATCTAAAGGTTGCCAGCATCACGAAAGGCATCGACAGAAGGAGAATTAATTCACCATTGGCACAAAAGTTTGAATGTGAGATTCTGATACCGGTACAGTTGGGAGACCATTGCTCTGGAATAAAACGGCCACCAATTAACCTCCCAATTACACACGAAACCCACGCATTTGATGGCACTTTCTGTCCAACATCAAGGCCGCTCAATGTCGACTATGTGGAACATGGGCGATCCACCTACATCATTCTCATCGATGGTCTCTGAGACTATACCGATATCATCTACCTACCAGTATCGAATCCCGCCTGGAAGTTTAGACCCATCAACAACAATGATTCCCAGCTTCCATCAACTTCCTCTAGATCCAACTCCAATTCATACCCCGAATAATTCTAAACCACCATCGCCATCTATGAACAAGAATGGAAGTGCGATAGATCTAAATTCCGGAAAGATAAAAAGATCAATATCAACTCCAAATGTTAGGTCTCAATCCACAATGGATGCTGCCACTGCCTTAGCCATGTCGGCTGAGAAGAGAAGGAATAAGTTAGGCTATCATCGAACCTCCGTTGCATGTGGTAAGTCGTGAATTGATCCCAAGAGTATCTGTTAAAGCCGCCATTCTCGACTAGACTGACACTTAAGCCCAGGCCACTGTCGCCGAAGGAAGATCAGATGCATACCTGCTCCAGGTGATCCACAGAACCGTTGCTCTAACTGCATCAGGCTAAAGAAGGAGTGCAATTTCTACCCCGTTGACCAGCAACCTCCATCAGAGACGAAGCGCAGAGACTCCAACAAGACAACCAGTGGCACTGGTGCAACCTCCGAATCCTCCTCTCCAGCAGCTCTTTCCGAGCAACTGTCAGAGACGGCAACTAATCTCCAGTACTCCAATGTGAACATGCCACCGATACAAGAGTTGGACGCTTCAAAGCGCCGTAGGACCGACAGTTTCTCTCCTGAAATTAGAGGTATGTGATTTATTCCCAGTCGACTTGTATCAATGACTTACGAGATAATAATAGCAAACTCCAGTCGTGGCTTGGAGTATCCATCGATTCCTGCTGCAAGTTGGGCAACTAGTGAACCCCCGATAGTTAGAGGTACGAGTCCCCATGGTGATATACCTCACTTAGATTCGCGAATTCATGCTCAAGAGTCAACAGTTTCACCTTCATTTTCATCTTATGGGCAAGGCCAACATATGTCCCTGCAGGGTTGGCAACAGCCTGTCACAGACTCGAGAGAGGATTTATCATGGTCTCTACCTCAAAGATCCGCTTCCTACGGCAATCTTGAAGCTCTTCATAGCGGTCATCAATACTCGGCATATCCGCAACCAGCAGTACATCATATCACCGATCCTTATCCCCCAAAGCACAGTAGCCAACATCCCGCGTTGTATCCACAAGCCGTTTCGGCACCGCCCACCACACTTTCTGAACTATCAGCTGGCACAGTGGATGGTATAACTTCTTCAGCTTATAGCTGGCAGCAGTCTTACGGGTCTATGGAGTCAAATGGACCTGCATATGGATCATGGAGTGAGGCTCCACGACATTCACAAATGGTTGAAGCGGGAAGTCATGTACCGGCACAGTATGGCTACGCGGAACCGCAAAATAGTTCATATTATCCGCCTCCACCTAATCCACGGACCTAAGAGGCCATGGAATTCTAAGAATTTCCATTTTCTCACCCCCTGGAGGGAAGATATATGTGGTTAAAATAAAACGGCAGCTGAACAGATGGAGCACACTAGGGCTTGATGCTCGGAGCTTCTAAAAACGCCAACTATTAAATGCACCCATGCACGGTAGTGGACAGAAGATTTTGTCGGATAATTATCAGGCGGTGAGAATATTGCCGGAAGTATTGTATTAATATACCTACGGATAGCCATATCCGTCCGAACGGAACGAAACAAAACGACTATGACATTTATGAAAGGGAGGGATTGCTGGGTCTTGTCTTCTAGGATTGGGGCATATACTAGGTTGTGTATGATAAATCGTTTTAAACAAACGGGGTAAATGGGTAAAAAAAGGAAAAAAGTTTAAGAGAGCATTGGACACTGATACTTGGGACGGGACATGGCTTTTATGGGCATAATTGGCAGCGCTGGGCTGAGTGGATTCTTAAAAAGGTAATCAGGAGGCCTTTTTTTTNACATCTTTAGCATCTGGGAAACTTGGAAGTTCACTGCTTCTCTTTGTTTACTCGGCAATATTCGATTCGGCTATGTGATGGCTTTTTGACTTTACAGAAGAATTTAGAACTTTCCCCAAAAGGTGGTTTTTTGCTTTTAACACCAACCGGCCTCGCTGTTTATGTGAAATGTAAAATCATGTTCTCTGTGTTTTCAGTAACGATACGTATCTATATTAGAGGTGGTAGGAGGTTTATCGATTATCAGGAGATATTGTTCCAGATAGTAGCCGAAATAAGATGATGATATTAGGATTGAGCGATAGTCCGTTCATAATAAGACCGATCTAGGAATTCGCGTTCCTGAAAGAGAAGAACCCCCATCGGAGCAATGTCCAACTTCAGATTCCAAAAAANGTCATTATCAGGTTGATCCTCTCTGCACCAGAACCTCTATGCTCGCTAGGATAAGACAGTGAGGTTATTCACCAGTAAAATCAACCAAACTCCCAGCGCTCCATTTCCAATCCCAACACCAAATATAAAACCCAAACCTAAAATTCCAATCCCTAAAACTCCACACGCTAAAATTCCAGTTTTTTTGGCCCCCCCCGTCACCTTTTCTATATAATAACTATTGACCCTTCAAATCAAGAGTCAAGACCAGCAAAGTGATATAAGCACCCAGACTCAACGCAGTCAACACAATCACCGCATTCCCACTCGTCCGAAACTTCTTCCTCCCCAACCCGTCTTCCCCAACCTCGCTGAAGAATTGCCGTTGGCCCTCGTACCGTCTGTACATGCTGACCAGGAGCACACCAGCGCCGTAGGCCGCGAACAGCGCGCCGATGGAGTAGAACTCCTGGGTGAAGATGCGGAGGACCACGAGGGCGAAGGAAAACTGGCCGAGGGCGGTACGGATGTAGGCTCCTTCGAAGGTGCGTTGAGCGGCGCGGATTTCGACGAGTCTGTTGAAGGGCAGCAGTTTTGTTAGCTCTTATATGGTCTGGCTATGTCTGACCTGTTTTTTTCGTTCTTTCCTTGGCCAGGTATTTGAAGGGGTTTTTTTAAATCCCAATCTGATGGATTGGTGGGTAGTACAGAAGGAAAGGAAATAAAGCTTACTCTTGCGCCGTCAGGACCACGGATCTCGCTCGGTGCAGTCGTAGACGTAGCCTATTCTCAGGATGAGGCTCCAGGATATTTAGTAAAGATGTCGTTTGTGCAATTGAGTGATTTGGGAAAAAAGGTTCAAAGGTACCTGGAACATGGCGACGATGCTATTCATGGATGGCATGATTGAGTGTCGTGTGCCTTTCCTCTGTGTGACGAAATGCTGCTCGATTTGCGGGAGTGAATTGACAAGGCAGCTCTTCCTGTCCAGTGGTTCCGGAATCTGACGTGGGGTTGAGGTTGTCATTGGTGCCTCAGGCCGCAACAATTTTACTATGATTAACGTTTCTACTGTACGTTCCTCCTCAACTCACTACATAGTTCCTTAAAAAGGTGATTTAAGCAAACACAACTTAAAATAGTTAACATTATCCTATCAATCGATTACATTGATTTCTACTAGGTATATTTGTGCCCTTGTCTGAAATGAAATGTGGATTAAGCCTTTTTAATTGTTAAAAGCAACATTGTACTTCTATGCAAAGGTGTTTGATTGATCTCCCGTGGCTGAAGCGTACCATTATTTGTCAGATTTGTCAGCGATAGGAATCTCAACTCACCTCCCTGAGGATAAGATAGGAATGTTCGGATTGCAAGAATTTTCAGTCATCACCAGTGTGTTTACCATCATCCATGCCGTGGGATCGTACAGTAGTAGTATTGTGTTGCAGCACTATGGATTCTTGAAACAATCTACTGCAACGGCGTGGGAGCCGGGCAAGAAAGCTTCAGCTCCAGTTAAGACTTCTAACCTAGTACCAGCAGGAAGATTTGGTCTGGGTCCACCATGATAGTTTGAAGAGCGGCCGTGTGATTGATAAACCGTGCTCGCAACCATGTCATACTCATGCCATACAGAGACAATCCGGACACAAACACCTGCATATACATTGGCCTATGTATATATATAGTGACATAGCTGACTGGGGACATTACTTGTACATACCGTAGATACACACACAGACTGCCTGTAGTGTGACAAGTCCAAGTTCTGTGACCCAAAGTAGTTAGCGGAGGAGTGGAGCCAAGTGCTTCGTCGATAGTGCGCTTTTCGTTTCCCGTTACCTTGCACATGGGCAACATGGGCACGAATTGGTATGAATTGACAAGTCTTGCTGGATGCACATCCGCACCAGGCCATGATCCTGAGCAGCAACCAAAAAAAAARGTTGAACCAGCATTTGTACAAGCAAAGAGCAAGTCTAAGCGGATTACATGTAAGCAGGCACAAGCAGATGCAGGCGTCAAATAAGCCTAAACCGATCTGCTGAGGCTGTGCTGTTTCCGAATGCTGTCATGGTTTTGAAG
>NCSJ02000056.1:0-172198 GCA_002812745.2 Scytalidium lignicola | reverse complement strand
AACTATGTTAAATAATATTATGTACTTATATAATATACTTATTAGATAATTATAATTAAAATTTATAATCTTGACAAAGATATAACTTTATAGATAATGTTTAAAGTTGTTAACAATTCAGTAAGACTTAATAGACTTGTTCTTATACTATTAGTTTATAATGCTTATTTATACATGTTARAACTTAATACCTTAACCTTAATTGTAAGTTAAAGAATTATAGTAATCAAGAAGGTTATGGAGGAAATCAACAAAATCAAGATAAAACAATAAGTATAAAACATGATCAACATACATAATAACCTTGATATAAGTACTATTCATAACTTATTATTAAATTCAAACGTTTTTNATATAAAGAGCAAGAAACATAAGTTAGAATAAAAGCTAAGAAAGGTTATATAAACTTATAAGTATAAACAGAGAAATATACATATTAGCATTACTATATAAGAATACACTATTCAGGTTAATGGTTATGAAATTATACCTTATACTTACAAAAGGAATCAATGGAATTAAGCTACTAGAGTTAAAGTTAAGAATTACAATTATTAAAGAGCATTAAGAAGAGCTTAACAAGTTGATTATAACTATTACTTTACTATCAATACTACTTATAAAATAAAAACATAGAAGATCTTATAAATACCTTAAAATTATTACTTTCTTATAAGACAAGGAATTAGAACCTTAATTTACAGCCTTATATCAAGCTGAAATATCAGGATTATTCGAAAAANGGCGTTTTTTGAGATTGTAAACCCTCAAAACATACTTAATAATATATATATATTCAATGTTAAGTCTGTAGATGAAATTAAAAACAAGAGAATTGAAAAAGCTTTTGAAAAGTTATGCCTTGTAATATAAGCTTACAAGAATAATAAGAAGAAGCTTATTTTAACCTAATTACTTACCATTTAGTATGTTAACCAGTGTATTATTCTTTCTGTGTGTGCGCCAAGCCCTCCGGCACGTGATACCCCGCCGCTTTGCTCAAGCAATTGTCCAATCTAACGCTATTGGGCAGAGGTAGCGAATTTGCTAGGAATAGTGCTTACATAATCGTCTGTAGTGCGGTTGGCCGATAATTAAGGGGGCCGGGCCCGAATACTCCCGATGAGCCGAGAGGATGTAGGTGGGCCAGCCCCCAGGGGTGCGACTCCCGTAGCCCTAGCCCTGGCTCGCCTAAGGGCCACGCTAGTGGTTGAAGGTCAGCCAGCCCTCGAATTTCTCACATAGCCCCCTATCGCTCTTACCATCCTAATCATCCATCGTTACTTGTATTCTACGTATTGTAGTAATTAATTAAGTTCTCTGCCATATACTTTGTATGTGCTATTACTGCTCACTGCGCTCTAACCTCTTGACAGAATTTTTCTGTTGTACGTGGGCACGTGACCTCACCTATTAGGTAGGACAGCCAACCACCACCTCGGTATGTATTACGTAGTAGTAGCTTTCTCTGTGTAGCTAGTAGAGCAATACACATCATCGTTCTCCCACAACATCTTCTGTACGGAAATCAATTGTTCTCATGCTCAATCCTGAGCTAGACAACATTGAAGGGATATTACCATCGATCCCATCAAAAACAAATGATGCGGCGATTACTCCTTCATCGCCTCGATCAACTACTATTTCCTCTGTTGAGCGCATGCCAACGTTTGGCTCCTTGGATTCCACTCCAACTCCAAAATATTATACCCCGAGTGTCTTAGAACCCTCACCATCAATTGTATATCCTAAGCTTGCTCCATCCCTAGGCTTGCTTCCAACACCCAGACTTACGCCACAGAGCACTGGATATGGCACTCCTGCCTTACGTACCTAGTATTGTGTTAGGCACGCCCACCGTGCATGCAGAATTTACACGTTGCACGCTCAACGCCTACATTAGTCCCCGGCTTCAGCAAATCTATTTCTTTTTCTCTTTGATATCTCCCTGGACATCTATACAACAATACTTCTAATATGGCACGGTATGGATTTGGTGCTTCTAGACCCATCAAACATCCATATTATCAGCGTCCTCAGCCTCCTCCAGGTCAACCTGAGCGGCCAACACCACTGCTTAGCCGTGGCAATCCTCGAAATCGTCTAATTGACGGTCTTGATGACTCTGTTTTCCTGATGATTTTAGGAGATGGTGCAGATGCCGATGAAGTAATTCTTCTTCCGAGTGATTACGTAAACGGTGGGACTGATGAGGACGAATATTGGCGTGAGCAGACTTCAGGTTATCAAGCTCTTAAAACCAGTATTGCATACGAACAACTCCAGGGAGATCATCCACGCATTGCTCGTTATCTCCGCCGAGATGCCTGGAATGGCCTCCCAATTTTGGCTCGACCAACTGGACCATCTCTCAATGAGTTTATCGGAAATCATCAAGCCAACATGTATCCTGATGGCCATATTGTAAATGACACATTCTTGCCCCTAGTTCTTAACTGGGCTTTGCAGGCCCTGTCTGCCCTCAAGTTTATTCATTCGCACAATGATTTTTATTATAACGATCTCACAATTTACAACTGCTGGCTGTCGTCCGATTTATCGCTCTCCCTGATTGGTTTCCTTCACGCTGAGTTCAGAGATGAATGGGGTCAGTTGAACGATGGTGGTGCAGATCGTAAAGGTTCGATGATGAGAACCACCATAATAAAACCTAGAGCAAATGTACAAAGTGATTTGTTTGATTGGGGTACATTTGTGTATCGGCTTCTGACGAATGAGGACCTGGAGAAGAAGACCATCGCGAGGCTTTAAGGCAGATGCAGCAACAACGCTTTCCAAATTTATCAAGAGATTTAGTGGGAGAGGTTGTAGCAAAATGCTGGAGACAGCAGTATTTGAGTGTGGATGAGCTGAGAGTGGATATAGTACAATTTATAAAGGAAAAGGGCTACGATGTCGAGGAGGACAGTGATACTATTAAAGACTTCTACCCTGAAAGGATCCCAGACTTTGCAATAGGCTAATGATTAAATCAAGTCATCGCCCTTGCTCACCTTAACTCACCAAAAACAGTTGGTAAAGCAGCTCTGCTCACCTTTCCGAACAGAAACGAATTTTCTTCGTGTCAGGATTAGCGTGTGATAATCATAACGGCAGTACGTAAAATTCTGAGTATTCTGCTATCTAGGCTCAATATGCACGCTGCTAAACTTAGAAGTGACGGGCTTGTACTATTTTGATAAGAGATGGGTCTAGATACTCTGCAATCGTCTATTCATGTATAGAATTGGAATATATTGTACAGAAAGATGGTAAGCCCCAGTAGAACGCTACCACACATGAAATAATTGCTTTTCTTGCCAAGGATATATAAAAATAATACATCGGATCCCAAGATCGAGCATCCGCAGTGCAGAGCATATAACCACACGAAATTAACCATGAAGAGTTGAGAAGGGAGAGGAGGAAGAGAAGAGGGTATCAATGTATAGCGTCAAAGTCCGAAGCTTTGAATATTTCAAGAGAAAAATAAAAGTCCAATTTTTTGATATCAAATCGCACTTTATGCCATCCTCAGAACGGTGGGGGTTATGAGGCTCTCTAAGTCTCTTCCTTGAGGAATTTTATAGAGATAGCGTCTCAAGTTCTGGGTAATCAGGTAATTTCTAACTACCCTTTTCTTCTGTTGAAATGCTTGCAAGAATTTCAAGGATGCGAAAGTAGCATGGTATGCCTTCAATAAAATGAATAATGGCGATTCCAAACTGCGTCTTGGGAATTGCTTAGTGAATGATGGTTAGACTGATCTTTTGTACCACATCGACAAATGGCCGTAATACCTGCTCATATTTTGCAAAAGCCTCCGGAAGATTAGTTGGATTGCGGCTGATTTCACCAGCTAGGACGTATACGCTAATGAAAGCACTCGTGGTTTCCATGGCAGTGAAAAGAGAGGGACAATGAGCAACATCTCCCAACAGAACCACATGGCCTTTATACCATTTGTCTATGCGGACCTGGACGACTTCTTGATAATAGAAATTCTCAGTAGTCTTCATCCTTTCAATAAACCGGTCCGCCTGCCATCCTGCATCCTTGAATTTCTAGGCTCAAAACTCCTTCTGCTCTCAACTCCTCCGAATCTTCGTCAAGAAATAAATACACCTGAACTGTCGTCGTGCCATGATTCGTTTTTTGCCTTAATCAATTGCTGCTCACAATGAGATGCTTTTTCGTTCTCTTCGTTCTGTTCCTTTTTAATATAAATCGTTCTCTGCGGCTGCCCTAGTTGGGATTTCCGAGAGCCCTCCGTATCATCATGAAATTTTGATTTCAAGTATGCTCTAACCTCTCAGTGCTGTTTCAACTTAGAGCGGGCTTCTAACTTCCTGGCACGAGAGCATACCTGTGTATGCAATTCATCCAAGGCAGTTGATCTCTCGGGCTTTAATAAATGAAGGTCATCGATAATAGAACTTACACTGAGGCTGTTTCCCATGGTAGGTGGATCAAGAGTTGTGTTGTCTTTTGGAATGAGTCCAGGACGGAAAGATATCTGTATTTCTACGCTATACCAAATGCATCAGAGACACGTCTCTGATGCATTTGGTATAGTCTACTCGGATCCTTGGCGGCATGAAGATTACAGCATATCTGACCCAGTGCATTTTCAGCTCTCAGACCTTCACCAACTCGTGCTATTGCTCGCTCATTAATGCTTAACCTGACAAAGTAGGTACATTCATGGAAAATTTTTATAGAAATAAGGACGTTATCAATGATAAATCAGCAGTTATTGTCTTTGGGTCTTAGATCCGTTTTTACGTTCTAACTCGGCTTGGTATGTGTGGCTCCTGGATCTTCCTCTATTTCTCGGATACGACTAAGGACCTTTATATACCATGTTCTTATTTAATCCTCATGATCTCAGTATAGCCAGGCGAAATAGTTTGCAATTATTTTGCATCATTTTAAGACTAATAATTATAAATCTAAATCTTGAACATCATGTGTGACTATACCCAAGTGGAGTTTGGATGCGGGCACGTTAGGTATACTGTTCGGGCGTGGTGTACCACTTATGAGACCACTTATAAACGCTGTCCTCCAAATGTGCTGGGTGTAGAATTTAGGTGAGTTTTCTTGTGATGTGAATGCTTAATGTTTTGCTTATGATTTTAATAGATTGGATAAGCGTTGTGGTCAGTAATTATTTCTTTACGATGTAAATCAGCACAATCTAATCAAACATAGGTGATTGCCGTACATCAACAATCTACCCTAGCTGGGTGCATCAAGTGGCGGTTAGCAAGCATTCCCAGCAACAGTAACAGCACGTTCGTCGCATCCATGCGTAACAGAGCTCTCTCAACCATTGCTCTCATACATTAGCGCTGTTGTTATAGCTACAACCTTGTCCACCATGCACTCACTGTTCTGTTATGTTTCATTGTTGGGATAGGGTTCTCACCTGGCATGGTAAGCGCTAGAACAAGGCGTAGAGGCTGTGTTGCTGGAGGTGTGACGGAGAGATAATTAGGCCGTGATTTGGTTCATGTGAGAAAATTACTTATATAGCTGAGGCCGTCGTTGATAGACGGGCCACATTGTTCAATTTATGAAGATGGTTTGGTGAACAGAGCTTTTTTTATTTAGAACCTCTGAGAATATTGGTGCACTTTTGCATAAGTGACTCCATTTCTGGCGGTCGAGGGGATAACCCCCTATACTAAGTGTGAGGCTCACTTAGCATATTGAAGTCCAGGACCACCACTAATCCTAAAGCTACAATATGATTCGTTTGAAACTCTCCGAATATAAATTAAAATCACCGCTCCAGCCTCGTATGCTTGGAGGTATCTTTTCCCGAGGCTGGTTCCTCTTGGGCCATTGTCAGCTCCCTGTCTAGTGATAGTCTCTCGATACGCCCGGGATGGCTTTACAATCGAGCCAGCTCTTATTGTTGGGTTATTCTATGACTCATTGTCGAATATGCTTACTTGTTTAGATGATGCTCGGATAATGCTTGGATCAACCGGCGTAAAAACCCGGGCACGGCGCATGCACCCATACCTAGTACCTGTATCCGAAACCTTGTTCTTCATGGCACCTGCGTTAGAACATCGAGCCCCACAGTTCTAGAAGCATTTATCGTGATGTCTCGTTGGAGGAAATACAGTAGTACGTAAGGTACAGTATACTATGAAATCTCTCATATGGGGTTCTTTGGACCAATCCCGTACTTGTGATAGTCACGGCCCGAGATGGGAGCAATTTCCATTGGAGCGCGTAGTCAAACTCTCCATGGGGTGTTTCTTCGTTTGGTCAATGGCAAAGGCAGGATTTTCACCGAAGCTCCGGCATACCGGTACCGGCACCGTATCAACAGTTCGTATTAACCAGTTATCAAGCCCGTGTAACTTAATTCCATACAGGGAGGGAAGAATGAGTGTATATCGAAGCTCGAAGACCGGCCTGTCAGGAAACGTCTTGCTGTAAATTTGTGGATATCGAACATGGAACCGTTCCTCCTTGAACTGAACTAGTTGAAGCTATTAATAAGAGGAAGCCCCTGCCTTGAATAGTTTGTAAATCATTTTTCTTTGATTGGACTGGAAGCATCTGAGGGTGTGGAAGCTGTTGTATGTCACGTGCGCAGCTGCCTTCCAGTCGACGAGATAGGAAGGTGCGAAGAAGAAACTAGAATGGGAACTTAGGTAAGAAAGAGATTGTACGATCAGCTCTCCCAATCCAGCAAAGTTCGTCTTATGATCCGCACCTCCCGGCCGAGTTTGCATTTCTCTTTCTTTTCTATACATTTGCGCTCGGAGTCATTCAAGCAACTGCTCTGTTTCTTCTGCTTCTGCTTCTAAACTAGCAATTAAATTCTCCGTCGTGCCGCCAGCCAAGAGCCAAGGACCCGGAGATAAGAGCTAACAGCTTCCCCATGGATGAAAAACAAAAGCCAGCCGAGCTGCCAAGCCCGCCAGACGTTGTCGCGCCCAGCGCCGGTGCATACATCAAACCGCAATGGCGCAAACCGCACGATCCCGATGTCACTTTCGAGGAGTACCACTACTATGCCCAGCGCACGCGCGAGGAGGAGAAGAGCCTCGAGTCTCCCTCGCTCAACTGGCGCGAGATTGTGTTGCGCAAGAAGCAGGGCCATGAAGACTCTGACGCGACCGTCACACATCTTACCGCGACGGATTTCACATCCCACGAGAATCGACTCGAGATCAGCGACGAGGAGTGGACAAATGCCAGTCGCGCGTTCAGAACCGCGTCGTGGGGTGCATGTAAGTGGTCCCCGAGTATAAAACAATATGAAAATTCCTACAAGCCCCTCCCCAAAATAATTAAGCTTCATTCATCTCATCCTTGGCGCGAGCGGTGCTAACGTAACGTGCTTGGCAAAAAGGCTTCTATTTGATCACCACCGATATCTTGGGACCATATGGCGTGGGCTTCGCCATGGGCACCTTGGGCTGGGGACCGGGCATCGCCTTCTACACCATCTTCGGCTTCATGGCTGGCTACTCGGGATACTTGATCTATCATGTTTTTCTCGGTGTCGACAGCTATGAATTTCCCGCCCGAAACTATGGCGATCTGGGCTTTCGCACCTGGGGCACGCTGACCCGCTACATCACCAACATCATGCAGGCCCTGGGGCTCCTCCTGCTGCTGGGCCAGGTGGTGATCCAGTACGGCGAGAACATTTCACAAGTCTCCAAATTCAAACTGTGCTACGTCGTCTGCCCTGTCCTCTTCGTCTGCGTCGGCTTCTTCCTCACCCAGATCCGCACGCTCAAATCGTATGGCTGGGTCGCCAACTTCGCCGTCTGGCTCAACTTGCTGGTCATCTTCATCAGCATGGGAGTTGTCGCGCATTCGCCGCCAAACTACTCAATCTCTGTGCTGGGTTCGGCGGGCAGCGCGGTCGACCGTTCCACCATTACACCTGATGCCAATGGTAACTACCCTCCCATCATCCACTACAACAATCTTCCCCCCGGAAGCCTGATCGGTTCTATCAACGGTTTGCTTTCTGGGGTGTTGGCATATGCGGGTGCTCAGCTCTTCGTGGAGTTTCTCGCAGAGATGAAGCGACCTGCCGACTTCCTCAAAGCCATGTGGGGAGCCCAATTCTTCATCTACACCGTGTACCTCATCTATGGATGCTTTATCTACCACTACCAAGGCCAGTACAGCTTCAATCCCAGCTACCAAGGTGTAAGCATCTACGCCTGGCAAACCGCGGGTAACATGATTTCTTTGATCGCTGCCCTCATCGCCGCAGGTCTTTACGGAAACATCGGCATTAAAGTCCTCTATAACAACATCCTCGTGGACATCTTCAATGCACCTCCGCTCGTTACGACGACTGGTAAGGTCATCTACGCTGCTATTGTTCCAGTCTGGTGGTCGGTAGCATTTGTCATCGCAGCTGCCATTCCAGACTACTTCGGTTTTGTCAGCGTCATCGCTGCTTCTATGCTCCTGAATCTAACCTACACGCTTCCGCCATTCTTCGCCCTAGGCTTCGACATCCAGAGAAACGCTATCCGGGCTGATCAGGGCGAGGGATTCGATCCTACCACGGGAGAAGTGATCAGGAATGAGACAACTGTGCAACGATACATCCGCGGCTTCTTCTGCGGTGGCCCCTGGCAAGTTGCCATCAATATTTGGCACGTGATATACTTCCTGGCGTCGCTAGCTATGTGTGGTTTGGGCATGTATGCTGCTGTCGAAGGTAGGTGTTATCCTAATCACCCACCCCATACTTAACCAGACGTTTATTAACTTCTATCTATAGGTTTGATCGAGGCATTTGATATTCCGCAACTGAACTCATTCTCCTGCACGTCGCCGCTCAACTTGAATGCCTAGAGGGTGGAGACCACTACACTACAAGTACTTCTGTCCTTATAGTGACACGTTAAAAAANGGCCATATATCCCCTTCGAAGTTATTATAATAGCAAGGAAATGGTAGGATTAGAGAATTCATCTGAATCACTCAAGTTTTCCAATATATAAAGGTTTATTCAAACTTGTTTTTACATTCCTCCGTGGTTGCTGGAGCCTTAGCAATGTAATTAGTGAGATAGGTAAATAACCTTTTTTTNGATGGGACTTTAGTCTAGCTCCTTTAAATATCACCCCATGCGTTATACATATTAAAGAAGAAATCTTTGCACAGTGTGGATATTATGAATGATCTTATTTGCAAGGTAGTAAATTTATATGAAAAACAAAATACCTGGATAACAACCTCTCAAGTTCTCCCATTCTAATACTTAAGTAATCTTTTGTCACCTTCTCCTTCCCAATACCTCCGCTCTCCTCTTCTCCGTCTCCTCCGCCGTCTCCTCCGTCACCGCCCTCAAAATATCTCCGTGGCAATCACGTGGCTTGCACCAGCACCCCAGCACCTTCCCCTTCAACTCTCTCTTCGCCTTCTCCACCAGTTCGGCCTGCTCCGGAGCCAGCAACCAACGCTCGTAGTTTGCAATGACCTCGGCGCGCTCTTTTGGATCGGAAGGGTCATTTAAAACGAATGGATTTCCAAAGGGACACTTTTTATTATTTTTATATCAGACAATTAATTAATTAATTAAGCAAAGAGTACTTGTACAATTCGGAGGTGATTTTATTAGAATTTTTCTTGCGGACTTACTGATTCGGGACCGATACCTGGTGGGCCATCGGGAACGAAACGGCCGATGTATACATCGAATGGGGAGTCGTGCCAGTCTACTACTGACATAATTTTGGACGTTTTGGATGGGAACTAGGGGGGTTTCAGGGATTGGGAAAAGTATTTCTTATTATTTTTGTTGGAATAATTTATTATTTGAAAAGTGCATAGATAATCATAATAATTACCCCTCCAGTTCTTGGCTACTAAATTTAAATCTTACTAACTATTATGGGCAAGGTCCTATCTACGAAATAGCGAGACTACTTACTTTATGAGCTTATAAATCAATTAAAAACCAGACTGCTAAATCGTTATCATGTTAAGGGACATATCACCTGATCTTAGGAATTAGAGGTTACAAAAACTCCTGAATTATTATTTTCGACCAATCATTGATAGTGTAATTTCCTGACTTTCTTCTTTCATCTAGCTTTCCTCACCCTAAATTTCTATCTGCCGAGCAATATGTCTATCCAACACCTTCTCTATATGACAGGATCTTATATTTGTATAATTGACGCATTCTATTCGATAATGGCTATCTAAGAGGGGGAAAGGGCAACACTACTAACTAATACTTGAAAAATTGTGCATCCGTAACGGTCCCTCTACTCATTTTCATGCGTATCCGCCGGTTCATATAACGATAGTATACTACAAGGGCTAAGGATACGACCGAAATCGTAAATAGCATGGCTGAGTTCACAAAATGCCCTAAAGGATAACCAATAGCTGCTTGATCGGCTTTGTAAATCCAAACACCAGTAATCTGGCCAGGAGCACCCCACATCTGATTGATCCCAATAACGAGTCCAGCTGAAGCAGTGGAGTGTAAGTTGGACGAGAGCCAGCCTAGAAGAGGGGGGATGAGTCCAAATGATCCACATGTTGCCACGATAAGACATCCGTATCGAGCCTTTGCAACAGAAAATTAGTGGATTGCTGCATAGTTTTTGGAAATGAGGATACTGACCGAATATGAGTGCGCTGGAAGCAGCCCGGAGACCAGAAATCCAATTGCGCCAATTAATGCAGCTCCTGCACAGTGTAGTGCTCGCGCATTAAATCGATCTGCAGAGTAAGCAACTGCAAGGGTAAAAACGTCTACTTCTATTAGCTCTGAGATAAATTATTTTACTGACATAATACTTACAGGCAACTGCATAAGGTGGGACAGTCATTAGTTGCGCCTCAAGATTTTTATATCCAAGACCAGCTGTAATGCTAGGTGTGAATAGAGAAAGCGAAGAGTATGGACAGTTCAGACAGAAATAGACCTATTTTGATTTTAGTTTACACAACTCAGTAATGAGAGCAACCGCGATTCGTGGACTTACCAGGTAATGGGCGTATAACCTCCATTCTAACAGAGTAGATTTAACCATTTCCCAAGTAAAAGGCGGGTCATCACCATGAGAGCCTTGAATGCGGAGTCTTTCAATTGCCATCGCTTTCTCTTCTTCATTCAGCCACGTAGCACTTTCGGGGTAATCGGGTAGGAAGAAGAAAATCAGGAAAGCGGATAGGCAACTTGGAAGACCCTCAAGTATAAAGAGCCACCTCCAGGCGGCAAGGCCGCTCACATAATCCATATGTCCAATAGCAAATGCTAAGGCTCCGCCAAATGCGCCTGCAACAGTTGCGGAGGCGAGAATGTATGCGACTCGTAGTGAGCGTTCATCCGCCCGATACCAGAATGTGATATAGTAAACAAAGCCAGGAAAGAGACCTTCGTCATTATGCCGTCAGCAAGCTAATCAGTACTGAGGAATCTTTTAGGTAACTTACCAGCCTCAAATGTCCCAAGGAGAAACCGAATGGCAGCCACAGTTGCGTAATTCTTCGCTCCTCCAAGCCCCATCGTCAAGGCTCCCCAGGAGAGCATTAAAAATGCAATCCACTTGCTCGGAGTAAATTTCTTTAAGTAGTAGTTACTTGGGACTTCAAAAACCCCATAGGCTACTAGGAATAGCATGAGAGCGATCCTGCATAGGTTTGAGTAAGCTAATATATTTGAGATCGAGCATGGATTACTGACGTGTACTGATAATCGGTCATGTGAGTCTCAGAGAGGAGATCATGCTTGTGGTTTGCGTTGAGGCTTTTAGCGTTTCCTGTCATATCACGTTAGAACTATAACTGGTATAAGCAATGATAGGCCCTTCCACTTACCGATATTTGAGCGGTCGAGAAAACAGAGAAGATAGATAAAAGCGCAAAGAGGGACAATACGAATGTCTTGTTTCCGAACAAGGGCTTTTTGTGCAGCCGTATGCTCGTACTCTTCGGTTTGCACGACAGGCTCGGCTTTAGTGTCTTCGAGAGCTTCTTCGAGGTGGTTAGACATAGTTTCGTCAAGCGCTTTATCAGCGCCAGAAGCTTTTAACATCGTGACCTTGAGTGTTTTGAAGAGGGAGTGGTAGAAATATTAGAGATATCACCCATATCGTTTTGAAACAAGAAGAAATTGGGTGGTGGTGCTGTTTTATATACCGGGGAAGTGTGGGGAAATGAGTTGGGGAAAGATGGGTTAATTCTTCGCATCATGCCACTAAACACCAGTTAGTATATGCTTGATAGGCACAAAGCCCTGGGAATAGACTGGAAACAGTGCGGAGAAGTGGGGTAAAGAGTCAGCAGGGTAATAACTGAAGAATTAACTACCATTCGAATAGCAATAACCGTTGCTCGGGACTATCAATCGGCTAACAATGCTGACATGGCTGTAGATCTTTGCCTATAACTAGCCACAGATGGAAAGGTATTTGTGCCATATCTGCATATTTCAGACACAATTAAAATTAATGTTTCATAGCCTAAAATTTGATGTGTTTATCTTCTGTAAGGCCTCGTAGAGTTTCGTGTGAAGAATCTTAAAACTACTAGTTGGCCTAATTTCTAGCAGGACTTGATTGTACTTAAACCCGATTTATCTCCCCTCTCATAGCAATGGCACCAGACGGTCCATAGATAACTGTATTTGAAACTCTTCCATCCTCTGTCTGCTCCATGACCGCTCGGTACCTGTCTCCTACATATAACGGAGACATTGCTCGGTAATATATATTCTGCGGGACCTCAGTATCCCCATTCTCGTTATTATCACGCCAAAGGTCTAGCATGTTGATAAGATTGAGTGGTCCATGAACAACTAGGTCGCGATGGCCTTCCACGTTCCTGCACCACTCCTGTGAATAATGAATCTTGTGTGCATTGAAGGTAAGAGCTGAGAAGCGAAATAAAGACACTGGTGACTGGCAGAAGTCTCGAGTGATAGTTCCTGTAGGATGATGATTAGCAATGGGCTAGGACAGTAATACAAAATATTGAAAGACAACCTTCCGGTAAATTAACGATTTTTGGCTTTTCATTGGGTAGTCGTGGCTCTGTGATTTCTGTTTGAAATACCCAATTTCTGTTTACATCATCACAATCGTTAAAATCCTCTGCACTATATGGAGGTAACGGATTACCTATTTTCTGTAACTGCTAGTCCCTTTTCATTCTCAAATGTCTTTTTCACATCTACAACAATCATTGGCTCTCCTCCTCTAGTTGTTTTCGGTTGGGCTGATAATATTTCTGTTGTCTCTCGCACCGCCTGCCCGATTCTTAGTCTGTTATCACGAGCCCACTGTACTGAACCTCCAGCCCACATTCTTCTGGTGAATGGATGCGGTGGATTAACTGTACGATCAGTGCCGTCGATCCCAAGATCCTGCTCGCACCCATTGGGTGTAAAGTAAACAAGGTGATACCCAGGAGGTAGTGGCGTACCATTAGGAGGTGGTCGTGAATATATATTCAGGGATTTATACATCAAAGAGCGATTTAGTGCGAGCGACAACTTCTGGAGCTGGTTTCCATCAAAGAGCTGTTCTTGAACTAGAACGCCATTTTTCGCTGCGCGTTCTAAAAATTGAGTTGCTGCTTTGGATGCTGATGATGACACACTAGAGGAGAGTCTCAGTGACGGGCGGACCATTTTCATCAGGTATAGAGTTGTCGTTGCTGTATCAATGATTCCTTGGATTCACATAGAGACTAATATGCCTGGTGTACTCTATACTTCAATTATTTTCGTAGGAAACCTTTTGACGCATCCTTGCTCTACAGGGTTGGCGACGCTTGAACCGACCTCGGGTTTGACGGGGAAGGTGGTTCGGCAGTTCGGCTACTGCAACCGGGTCTGGACGCAACCTGTCGGTAATTAATTAACGCTTTGTTGAATAGTTACCATGAATGAAATGTCTAGTTCTAGATGTATAAACGGGGTGAGAATGATTAACTCAAAAATAATTTCAATTATAAATTAGCGGAGATGAGTTTGACAAACTCGACTCTAAGAAGAGCATTGCTCTACAGTACGTAAAACTTCCTAATAGTTCGGTCCAGAGACCTAATGCTGACAACAATGAATATAGTTCCGGGGTCTTCTCAGAAGATGCTCCAGAAATCTCGCGGGTTAGATGTTGACCTAGCGGTATATGATCTTGAAGATTCTGTATCACCGCATTTGAAGAAGGAAGCTCGCATTGCTGTTTCCAACTTCCTGCGTCAGCCAAAGGCAAAAGGCATCAGGAAACAAGCAGTGCGTATTAACGCGGTAGATAGTGGCCACGCACTACAGGACCTGACAGAAGTGGTATGTTTGCAAAGTGAGGAATGATTTCAAGTGTTACTAGGCAATGCTAACTTCACACTACTTTTAGCTAAAAGTGCCTGACCTAGATTCAATTGTTGTGCCAAAGGTCAACTCAGCAGCCGATCTTCACTTCGTATCTGATGTGATCCGTCACTTGTTGCCGGATCAAGATCTAAGATCTAAGAATCAAATAAAAATATTGGCATTAATTGAGTCTGCACAGGCTCTCATGTCACTACGGGAGATTTGTACTGCATCACCGTATCTTGATGGCCTTCTCTTCGCTGGAGAGGACTTTGCGGCTGATTTATCTATTACTCGGACTCCTTCGTTATCTGAATTTTTGTATGCTCGTTCTGCTATTGTGACTGCTAGCAAAGCGTATAATCTATCGTCTGCGATTGACCTTGTGTGCACTAAATTTAAAGGAGATGACGCCCTACGATTGCTGGAGAAGGAATCCAGTGAGGGCAAAGGATTAGGTTTCAATGGAAAGCAGTGTATCCACCCTTCTCAAGTTGAGGTTGTTCAGAAAACATTTGCTCCAGAGCATAAAGAGGTAGTATGGGCTGCGAGGGTTGCTGTCGCTGACAAAAAAGCCAGAAACTCAGGGAGAGGTGCCTGGACATTAGATGGCAAGATGATAGACGTTCCTGTTGTAAAGAAGTGCTTGAATATTTTGGCCAGTGCGGAAGAGTGTGGTTTTGACGTTGATGGACTACTGGAGGAATGGAAGACTCAAGAACCTGGATAAAGCATCCAGTCAGTCTCTCGCGCACAAGACCAAATCTACTCGTATATTAATGTAATAATATTGTTCCCATTTCCACCGAGACTTTCATTTTCTAAAAAAAAAATTAGTTTAGTCCTTCGAGACTGTGATTCCCATTTTTTTTAGCTATATTTTTAAAGTGAGTCAAAATTAATGCCTCAACCCTGATCACTAATTAAGGATTCTAATGGCATCAGTGGACTATGGAAGGTCGAATCATAATGCGAGAAAACAGTTCATCATTGAATGTTAGTTAAGTCTAGTTGGATCTCTTGATTTGCCTTGCCCAACATGTATAATGGATATCTGGTAAATAATGGTGTGTAGCTGCTATTGCAAACATTCTCTACTTGAAAGTAATCTCAATGATACTAACGGATTCACCTTTTGGCGGCATAATGACCTTGCTAATTCCGAGCTTTCCATCACTAGAATCTTTAACCAGCTCCTCCCACATTTCCAATGTGCGCTCTTGAGAGTTCAACTGTGCAAGCATACTCTGATAAATTGTTAGTAATATGCTAAATTGTTACATTAAACTGTGTAACTCACTACGTCGAAACTCCTTAGCACTTCTTCTTGACAGTTAGGTAGAACCCCAGTCGACGGCAACACCGCATCCGCAATAAGTAGCCTACTATCCTTCTCCATCGCTGTGATAACATTTTTTNAAAATATTTTTAGCATAGACATCAGACCAGTCATGAAGAATATAACGCATAATATAGGCAGCTGCACCTATAGCTTCCGCTGGGTGTGGCTGAAAGAAGTCACGGGGGATAAATTTTACCCTCTGTGAAACACTCTGCTCAAAGGAGGCAATCAAATCCTGGGCTTGATTTGTTACCGGTGGCTGATCTTCAACAATAAACTGCAAATCTGTAAACTTTTGGGCGAGTGCAAGAGAAATATGCCCCTCTGCACCACCAACATCGACTATAGTTGCTCCCTTGGGCAATGTTGCCCAGTCATAGCAATCCCGCATGTACGCACTACCATCTCCCTCACTCCACGCACTCATTGCCTAGGCAAACCGCTGCATCGTTTCCGGATACTTCATCTTCCTCTCGAAGAAACTAGATCCAAACGCTAAAGTAAACGGACTCTCATCCGGCTCACCGCTATATGGAAACTTTACCAGTGCATCCACAATCTTGGCGGACGCGGGAAAAGCTTCCTCTGCCATGTGCCCGAGCAACGCTTGCATGTTTGGATCGGTGGCTAGGAGCATCGATGCTGCCGTATGAGAAACCTGACCTGGAGAGGGTTCAATAAAGATATGATGGATTGCTGCACGGTGGATAAAACGGGTGACGTTGAGCTCGCTGAGCCCAGTCAATTTTGCAAGATCAGCGAATGAGATTGAGCCAGTCACAGGAACGGCTTGGGCGATTTTAAAATGATAGACGGCGTGCAGGCTGGCTGCGATGGTGTGGTCCTAGACAAGAGATATCTAAGTATATAGTTTTATTATTGTGATTCATGGTTGAAATGAAATAGGAAGGGACAAAACGAGGCATTGGAGCACACAGCGAGAAACACGCTTATTAAGAGAACAGAACAGAGTTGGATGATCTTCGTTCCATCTAATGAGATTGTAGATACAAGACCAGTTACTAACATTCATGGTCATCCACTTCAGCGTGTCGACAGGGCCAATAATCAAATTCCGCAGCTCGCGAGTAGCATCAATCAGAGCGTGTCGAGCCACGTGGATTTCGGCATGCTCAGTCCCCACAGGGAAGTCTTTTGGACCCTTGACATCGAATGAAGGCTGAGGAAGATTGTTCGAAGACAAAAAGTCCTCTATTATTTGAGCATTGGCAAGAATGCTTTTGGCAAGCTGAGTTAGAGATGCTGGAGAATTTGACATTTTAAAAAGCCGAGTAGTTGTTGAAAATAGGATGTTGAAAAAGATTCTAGTTGTTTATGGAAATTACATGGTGAATACAAAAAGATATTGTCATATTCAATGTTTTATATGTAGCAAAATCCCCGAAGGGAACAATATATTGCCTCGTTCCCTATAGGTAACTTGAGCCGCATACCTGCATAGAACTGAAGCGAACGGACCAATAATGGGCATGAAATTTAAGGGAGGCGCATTCTGTTGCTTACACGTGTATCCCTCTTCCCTACGTGATTTAGTGATTTTTGCAAGCTATAGTAGGTGGAAGATGTACGTGCATTCAGCTTCATTTTCAGAGATAAGCTATGAACCCTTGAACCTACGGCCACGCCTCTGTGATTGCCACCATAGTATCCCACATCTCCTGGTCACCTTTCTCTAGTTTCCGGCATTTTACTTCTTTATATTTATGCAAACACCCGATAAATGGCCTATATTGAGGGCTACAAACTGTCTCGGACTCCGGAAGTTCACCGATCTGGAAATACTTCCGCACTATCTTACCGGTGCATAGGGACGGATTTGAGTATGAACAATGATGTAGAATGTCAACGATGACCTCTGAGGAAAATAATTGGTATACCGACCCATTCTGAGTCTTGTTGAACGGCAATGGATCCTGGGAATAATGTTGATACGAATCTTGCACTGAATTTTGGTCAGCATAGCTAGGTACAGCAAACTGACAATAATCAAGGCCTTACTTTCGCAACGGTGTTACAGTGTCATGCGTGTTACCGATGATCAATGAAAGGTGCAACATGTTGCTAGAGATCGGGCCTATGAAATGTCAGCATCTACAGAGAAAATGTGTTGAATATCACAAACCCTCAAAGGTCCAAGCAGGTTTAACCGTAAACCCGAGAAAAGCCATTTTATTCCTCGCCCAGCTGGTACTAATCCATCTACTCTGACTCTTCAATTCTTGCAGATACTCCTTAAATAAATCTTTCGTGAGATTATCTACACCACCTATATCCATACAGCCAATCGATCTCCCAGGACCCATTCCTGAGATGTAGTTGCTCTGGACACATGCATCAGAGAATGGCCCCTCTTGGTGGCACTGCAGAGAGATTTTTGCCGCTTTCAGCGAGTTCTGTTTCTGGATTGCAATACTTGTACCATTACCCTCCCCAAGGCGTGCAAGTTCTTCAAAAAAGGCCTCTGCTCATGCATAGGAGAAGTAATGCCTGACAGCATCCGTAATAAAGCATCGCTATAAGTGACCACTTCTGGGCCTGGATCAATTGACGCCGGTACTGGAATCAGGTCACTCTTTAGACTTGACATTATCTCTTCTAGACGAGTTTCGATGTCTCTTCCTGAATTTCCAGTATATAGAGGACACTTTTCGGGCCCTGCTTCAAAACAGTATTCACAAAACTTCGTGATGATTTTGTCAGAATCTTGGAGGTTCGTGAGCCAGTCTCCTTTATAATGATTTACCGGATTTACCACTCCATCTAAAACAATTCAGCGTACTAGATCTAGATGCCTTGCCGCAAAAGTTTCTCCAATCAATGTACCGTAGCTATAACCCCAATATTAGATCTTTTCTTGACCTTTCTTCCATGCCGTGCGATCGAGAATGTTCTGTTTTTCCTCAGAATGAACCCGTGCTGAGAGTTTTTTTTNAGCTTCTTCTTGCATCCATTCCGCATGGCGTTCAATTATTTCCACAATATTTTCTACAGCTTGAGCAGTATTTGCATATCTAACTAGATCATTTTCATCGTTGCTCGTGAACAACTACCACCAATGGCTTGGGCCCTCGACCATTCAAGGCCCAGAAGGGAATCCGTCTCCCAAAGCACACCATAGTCTTCGTACTCCAGCAACCAGGCTTGCTGTTTGAACGCATCAGGGAAACATTTTAGACGAGGCATGGTTTTATTGACCCCTCTTGGGTCAAAANCTGGTGATGTCAAAATACTTTGCTCAAGTTACATTAGTGTATTTGGTTGAGGTTGATTCTGCCGAGTCGACGATAGTCTGGATTTGTTCCCACCACTGAGAACTTGGTGAACGCTAGACTCTCCTGGACCACCTGTACTCCCATAAGCATTTTCTCCTGATCTTTCGCCATAGGTGATAACGTACCAGGATTTGTGTGCATAGCTCCTCCATATCTTGGATCCGTGACTGGCACTTTGGCTGGTAATTTGATGACCGCAACTGCTTCTCGCGGTCCGGCATCACGATCCGTAGCATTCCAATTTAATGGAGCATTTAATCTTGCACACTGAAATCCATTGAAGCAATCTGTGTAATCGAGTTGCTCAGAGGGCACAACCTATGAGATGGTCAACCTCCAAGGTCCTTTTTTTTATACAGAATATTTTCCAACCTCGGCTCAACGAAAGGGAGTTTTGTCTTTACTTTTTTGCTTCCAAGCTGTTGGCCTTGTTGAGATATTGCTGGTGAAAGGGATAGCGCTATATACACAAAGCAAAAGAATTACAAATGTAGAACAAAGCTTGTAGATATTATGTCGTTCCCGTTATTCTATTGTGAGGTTATACTTGAGATGGTCGATAGTAGAGAGTTTGTTCATGACGATTTCGTATGAGCATCTCGCGATTTTAAAAATGAATAATAATATTGTAAATTCAACGATGAAGAATTTGATATGCTGCCCCACAAATAAATACAAGCTCGAACAGTGCATGATAATCAGTCTTGAGATAGTTAAGTCCTTCGTATATGTGCCTTATCAGATCCATCAGATATCCGTACCACTGTCTCAGCCTCACATGTATTCCCCCGAACTTATCGGTCCGTTTTTACCGAAGCAGGAGGTACTGTATTTATTCATATCATCATATCATGATCAATTAAAAGTTAATAATTTATAAGGGAGACTTAAATCCACTTACAATTGCTGGTACTGGATGCAACCTCAGGCTAAGTAGTGTGTTCACTGTAATTACAGTAATCGCCGTTTATATAATACCGATTACTACAGATAACTACAGTCCATTACACAGTTTAATAATTATCATAATTCTCATCACTGTGATAGTCACCGAAAGACATTAACATAAAAGTTATGATATAATATTTACTCTTGCAGAATTCATACACACCGATAATAGGAGGTAATGAACATAGAACTGAATTAACTAAAGAGCCAACTGTACGCTAAGGTGACCAAGAGTACCTATTCTCTCATAGTTGCCACCTCCTGTAGATTCCCAGCAGATCTCCTGCTCTAATAGACCACTTAAATTATGCGGATCTGCAGAATTTACAGAATCATGTTAAATCTGTGAGGAGTAAAAGTATGAATGCCAAAGGGTGTAAATAGCAACCTTCTAGCAGGTAGTTCTTCAAGCTTTAGATTGAGAATCACACAGCAATTAAACCTGTCGGGTTGAGAGCTCTTTGTTTCGGCCACTTACGTTCGTACAATCGGCTATCAAAGAATGGCTCAAAAATGGGATTAAACAACTTTCGGCTTTCAGAGAGGCGAGGTTCGGCAATCAACCCCTCAAGTACGCGTAATCGGCTACTTGGCGGTTACCTAATCTAAGTAGTTGAGTTACAGTAGTTTGTCTGACCTCCTCGGAAATGTCATATCGGAACTAGAAGGTTTTAATTGTTTGTATTGTGACAGAGTCTCTATAATGTTCTCAGTTTTGCATATCTAGTGTATCATTTAAACCTCCAGCTCCATTGTTAAGCAAGAACTGATCCATGAAGAACGTGAAATCATCTGCTGAACCGCCGTGACTTAATATATTGCGTGGCATATCAAACAACACGGAGCCTTGATGTGATGGCACCAGTGGAGTCTGCGAGACACTACCGTTATCTAATGCGTCAAGCCCTGTGTCAGGAACTGGCGCCGCGTTAATTCTAGCAAACGCTGGAGCATTCAGATTTCTGCTTGAAGCTGAACCCGAACTGTGGTTGAACTGTTCCGAGCCCGGCAGATCCTCAGCTACACCGCCTCGTAACTTTCTTGCAGTTGAATCATCTAAATATTGGAAAAACAACTCTAGCACAAGATTATTAACCTCCCAGTATTTTTGGATCTCCTTCAATCCAATAAGACATATCTGAGCCCTTTGTTCCGCAAGTCTTTTCACAATGTGCTCTGATCGCTGAAGTTCGATTGTATGAATACAAAGGGAGGAAAAGAGACTGGTAATCCTGTAGAAATATTTGTCAGCGATTGTCTTTGGATGAAATTGAACGTGATGTACAAATGCATTTGGCCAAATTGAACAAGGTTCTGCGAAAGCATATCTTCAACAATCCTTGTCACCCTACACGCAGCTTGGAGCGCTGGTCTTCCATCGGACGTATTATTTTCAGTTCGAGGTTTCGTGTATGCTTGGCGATGGAGTAGGATGTGTAAATAACTATCAGCGGTCAATAAAGGAAGATGGTTAGTTAGGGCTAGTTTTACTCTTACTTATATGCGAGGTGTAGTAGATATGTCCAGATATTTTCGGAATCCTTCTCGATTTCGCAGGACCTCATATCTGCTGGCAACATTGCCTTCCATTCTTCGAGGGCAACAACAAGTCTTCTTGTTTCCTCTTTATCAGGCTGATCTCTATTTGGCCTGAATTGAGTTGCCAAGATCCTACCGACTTTCACTTTTTATCAGTAACGAAAACCTCAACGGTGTTTGCGTAAACTTACGCAGTTGTGCTAGTTGTGCCATCTGGATTGCGTATACGCCGTGATCGTGGTGGTAGGTGCCAAGAAATTCAGGGATAGCTGTTTCGCTTTCTTCAGCAAAATCTGAGTAGTCCAGCATTTCGACATCGCAATCCTCATCCTGAATCCGACTTGGTAAGCCGAGAGATGCCGAGGACTGACGGTCTCGAACCTAGTACGCTTAGCAAGCAATAAATTTAAGGTCATGGAAGTTAGAATACATATATAGACCACCAAATCCGCTTCCGAAGCCTCATTTCTTTAAAATCCATACCTGGCAATTGCGNTCTGCAGACGAGATTAGTAGGTTTACAGAAATAATCCTTAAGGCAGCTTACGATCTATGCAGCCCACGAGCTTGGGCGAGGCTGATTGCTGCGCCTAACCAATATCTGGTATTTTTAACGTTCAATGGTCCTGCCCTCCAGAAACTAATCAAGAACAACGATTGAAGAACTGTAATCTCGTTCGACTCCCAATCTGCATCATATAGAATCTTTGCTCTATTATAGAGTTGTGATTTTGCCTCTGGGCGATCTTTGAATCCCATTCGGTGGACTGTTTCATCGTCACAGTAGCTTGCTCCAATAAATAAGATTGCTTGGAGTAGAAGTGGAGACATTTCACCCTTGTTATAGTTATTTGCAATATCCACTCGGTCGACGATGGGAAAACAAGGGTGAAACCATTTGAAATATGCTCTCAGTACAGTAAGACAATCCTGAGGCGCTGGGAGTGTGAAAGCGCCCTCTTTGGCTAGGTAGTGGGCTTTTGATGAGCTAGTGGGGAGAATATGCTCAGCAAACAATTCCGAAGCTCTGATATTGATTGCATCTGAAATGGGGTAAACCAGTCGTTTTTGAGTTTTCCCCGATGGATCCGTTACCAGATTGTCTACAATACTAGGGCTAGTAACACAGGTCAATAGATTCGATTCACCAAAGAATAAAGCCTGTGCTGCTGGAGCTGGAGATACTATGGTATCCGCAATGGAAGTGATCGGAGACTTGTGGCCGCTTCTTGGAGTCCCATTATGAGCAGGACTCTGAGTGTTTGGGGTACAATGTTCTTGAACCTCTGGAGAATGTCTTCTGAACTCTGAGTTATCTGACAGCTGTTGCCGGGATGCCCGCTTCAAAGATTCCGTATTCGTAGAACGTCTAGGACTGGTGTCAATACAGAACAATGCCTCCGGGCGGGATTAAAGTTATTCACGCAGACCTACCTGCCTCTTCTGGATGGTATAATCTCACATAGTACCCCTGCTCCTTCGCACCTATCACATGGATGTCTTTCTACAACATTGCAACGGACTCTTCGTGCGTTGCATACTTTACAGGCTTGTTTTGCGCGTTGTCGCCTGACTCGCGTCCCGCCATTACCGGCCGCAGGCGATGACATCTGAATAGCTGAAACAGGCGTGTGCAGAAAGCTCAGTCTGTCTATAGTCTATAGCTACCACCGTCATACTCTTTTCTACAGCCAATTCGCTGCGTGTTATAGATATTGTAGCTGTGTTTTTGATTCTGGTGGCACGGGTGGTTAGCAATAAGGCGGGGTCGCGTAAAGCTTCAACCTAAAAAGGACTAGCGATTGACTTCCAGGAGCCGGGGTGTGTTTGACTTCAACTTCTCCATTTATTTAAGAGATATTGAAAATTATATAAAAATTGAATCTTAATAACTAGTTAATAGAAGATATTCCCCAGTGTCAGTAATACTAAATTGAATCAACTGGTTAGAGAGATAATCAACCATTATGAATATTTATTTACACGAGAAAGGAAACATACTTTCAAATGGTTACTTACAGAATCATTTCCTAGAATATCCAAGTCAAACTCAATTTAATTAGCTGAGAATCAAAATATTTGTCTAACAACTATGCTTAATTATCAATTTAGAGCTTTTATCCAGCCATTTCTACTTAAGGCAGTTTCTTATAATCTAATCAACAATTAACATCTCATGAAGTTAATTTGCTATAAGTCCTAGAATACAAATGCTCTTTGGTGTTTCTCTTGAGATAAATTGACCTAAATCAAAGGCCACAATTTAATTAATAAACCTAAATTCACTACTAATTCCCCCCCNGCTTGGGTGGTTACTCATCTATTCCGAGCTCCGCAAAAATAACTTTGTTATGCTCTCCAACAGCAGGCACCGGGTCCATTCTAGGCTCAATCACGTTTCCATTATCTGCAGGGGGAATACCGGGTGGAATGAGAGTTGGAATCATCCCTACTGGTGTCTTGACCTCCGTCCATCGTCGTCGGGCTCTAAGTTGGGGATGATTCCAGACGTCTTGCATGTCGTTGACAGCTGCATTAGCAATACCCGCGGAGTCTAATCGATATATAACCTCCTCTGAGCTGAGACTTGAGAATGTGTTACATATTATGTTCTTAAGCGTATCTCGGTTTTCTGTCCGAAGTGTATTGTTTAAAAAACGTGGGTCGGTCGCGACGTCCAGGTCGCTAAGCACCTCTTTACAAAAGATGACCCACTCTCGTTCATTTTGAATACCGAGCATAACTGTATTTCCATCCCCAGTATCGAATGGCCCGTAGGGATATATGCTTGCGTGTGCCGCACCAGATGGAACTGGAGCAGGAGCTCCATTGAAGGTATAATACATGGGGAACCCCATCCATTCGACCATACTTTCAAACATAGAGACGTCAATATTGCACCCTTCACCAGTCTTCTGTCGTTGAATAATAGCCGCCAGAATGTTACTATACGCATACATTCCCGCGGAAATATCAGCTATTGAAATTCCCGCCTTTGCCGGCTCTTTCCCGGTGCCCGTGACAGAAAGCAAACCAGCTTCGCTTTGGACAAGTAAATCGTAGGCTTTCTTATTTGTATATGGGCCATCAGTTCCGTAGCCTGAAATATCACAAACAATCAAAGATGGATTGTGCTCTTTTAAAGCTTCATAAGAGAGACCAAGACGGGCACATGCGCCTGGAGCTAGGTTCTGTACCAAGACATCTGCATTGAGGAGGAGCTTTTTCAAGACACCTAAGTCTTTATCCGATTTCAGATCAAGGGCTAAGCTTTCCTTAGATCGATTTATCCAAACAAAATGGGAAGATAAACCATCAACTCGTGTGTCGTAAGCACGGGCAAAATCGCCCACTAGCGGACGTTCAACTTTAATGACTCGCGCTCCTAGGTCTGCAAGTTGTCTAGTACAGAAAGGTGCCGCAACAGCCTGTTCAATGGAGACAACTGTGATGCCAGCCAACGGCCGCGAGTGATTTCCCGATTTGCTTTGGGGTTGAGTCTTCGGCTGTGATTGACTTGACGACAGAAGTCTCTGCTGAGTAAAACCGGCGGCCAAATTCTTCACATATTTGCATCTAGCGATAGAAGTTTGATCGAAAATCGGTTTAGGTGCCCACACGAGGTTTCCTCGTTGACTCCTAGTTCTACTGATGCCTTGTTGGCCTAATGTAAGTAGGCTTCTATCCAATCGAGTTTTCATGTGTGTTGAAGAGAATCCGGTGGTTGCCGGTGAGAGTTTGAAAAGCTGGAAGATATTTAAGTTTTGACCAAGTCAAGAAATTATAGCATAGTGTAGTGTAATAGAAATATGCTAAATCCTTTTTATTGCGAGATTAATGTCACGAGACTTTTCAAACATGGGGGTCAGAGTGGATTGTCTTGAGAAGACAGTGTTCTTTCCGATTAAGTTAAGTTCGGCTACGCGTGAAGACTAGCAACCGGTTCGGGATGCCACACAATAATGTACCGTATAACTGAATAATAATGGCGAATTCTGGGGCAGGCTCGCACTAGATCTGAATCGAATTCAAATTCAGCTTCATTTCCCAAAAATGAATAATAGCCGAGCATGAGAAGAGCTCTCTAGAAGTGTAATAACAATGAAAAGCTACCCTCGGCTGCGTGTATGAACAAAGTCATAACCGACATCTCCATAATAATATCAATTACCCCATGGATACTTGTGTGTACTGTACATATCGCTTACTGTAGCACTACCGAATCTTCGAAGCACCCCCGAGGCTTAACCATTCTAATATCTGATATTTATGTCCATTCTATGATGGAACATGGTACAATCCCCTAATAATAAGTTCCTAGTTAATCTCTACTTATATTCATCATGTCTCAACTATCTATGCGACCCTTGCTGCAATTGAGCTGTCGTTCAGTCTCATCAACATGCAAAAGGCGATTTCCTAGGATTCTCAGACTCGGGAGTCATGCCTTTTCCACCTCCCGCTCCCATCGGTCGATTATGGAGACCAGTGGCTTCACAGAGACACAATTGACCGTGAGGGAAGCAGTTGGCCAAGTCTGTACCCAATTTCCAAACACATACTGGCGAGAACACGATCAAAATGAAGAGGACCCCAAAGACTTTCATGCTGCGATGGCGAAAGATGGCTGGCTTGGTATTGCGCTTCCCGAGTCACTTGGAGGGGCTGGTCTTGGAATTTCAGAAGCGGTCATGATGATGCAGACAATCACCGAGTCCGGCGCTGGGATGGCTGGGGCACAGGCGATCCACGCCAATGTTTATGCAACGCAGCCTCTTGCTAGATTTGGGACTAAGGAACAGCTGGAAAGCACCATCCCTAATATTATCTCAGGAAAGTGGAGGACCTGCTTTGGCGTGACGGAGCCAAATACTGGCCTTGATACCTTGCGATTAAGGACGGTGGCGAAGAAGCAGGACAATGGTGGCTACAGCATATCAGGTCAAAAGATCTGGATTACTTGCGCTCAAGTTGCTTCCAAGATGATCCTCCTCGCTCGAACTACGCCACTTGAAGAAGTGAAGAAGCCAAGTGAGGGACTATCTCTGTTCTGTATTGATCTTGATCGTAATAAACCCGGATTGGATATGGCAAGGATCAAGAAGATGGGTGGTCGTGCAGTAGATGCCAACGAAGTCTTCTTCGATAATTATGAGATCCCCGCTGATACGCTTATTGGAAAGGAAAACCAAGGCTTCAAAATTATCCTGCACGGCATGAATGCTGAGAGGTGTCTACTTGCAGGCGAGGCACTCGGCTTAGGATACGCAGCTTTGACTAAAGCTGCAACCTATGCTAAAGAACGAGTTGTTTTTCAAAGACCGATTGGACAGAACCAGGGCATTGCTCATCCGTTAGCAGATGCATATATGCGGCTTGAGGCGGCAAAGCTGGCAACTTATCACGCAGCGAGACTATATGACGCAAGCCAGACAGACAGCTCTATAAAGCAGGAGGCAGTGGGTATAGCTTGTAATAGCGCAAAATATCTAGCTGCAGAAGCAGCATTTGCAGCCTGTGAGAGAGCTGTGCTCACACTTGGTGGAATGGGATATGCTGCTGAATATGATGTGGAACGGTACTTTAGAGAATGCTTAGTCCCACGCATTGCCCCAGTGAGTCGTGAAATGATTTTGAACTACATCGCTGAGAAGTCGCTTCAATTACCCCGTAGTTATTGAGCAACCAAGATTTTAAATTTGCAAAAAACGTCATGTTATATAATAGAATACGAGTATAGAAGATGATGTTGAAGTCAAATGCCTATACGGAAGAGTCTTAGTATCAGGAGTATAGTGATTAACTAGATAATACAGAGAATTGATATTCCTTTAAACTGATATTTGCGAAATCAGTCTTATATATACCAATTATAATAGACAAACGATCCTCATCTATGGTGTTAGTCAGAAGTTCATCACAGCATTAAAATTTAATATAGATAGTGGATAATTACAGCAGCCAGAGGATAATAGATAATGATCGGGCTATAAGTCTATCGTAAGGAAGGTGTACTAGAACTAACAGCGGAATAAATCAAATTAATGAATATTTATAATAAGACATGCTTATTTCATTTTAAGTTTGTTGAGCTAGTTCACTCATATTCGGTTTATAAACCCCCTTGATATTTAACTAAAAAGCAAACTTTTACAGTTTAAAGAGAAATGCGATAGTAGCAAAGTATTAGAGCATGTAGTAAGACATTCCTTCAACTTTTCATGTAGTAATATCTTGTTCAGAACTGTGAAATTAATTCGGAGACAATCAAACTTTGTTCCCTTTCCATTTCATCCTAACGCAAACATCTACAGTCCCTACCCTTACAAAGTGCAAAAGTGGCAAAATGTATGCCTGGCGTAGGGTCAGAGCGCCGGCAGCCCACAACCAATCAGCGTCATCGCCTACCGGCAGAATTTCTATACAATTCGATGTTGACAATGGCAGTTGAGCTTCATATCTCGAACCCTCTAGAATGAGTTCCCATCCAAATATTAGCTGTCGCTGTAGTAGTAGTAGTAGCTGTAGTAATTCAAGCTCCATTTCAAGCTCCAATTCAAGCTCCAATTCAAGCTCCAATTCAAGCTCCATTCCAAGCTCCATTTCAAGCTCCATTTCAAGCTCCATTTCAAGCTCCATTTCAAGTTCCATTTCAAGCTCCATTTCAAGCTCCATTCCAAGCTCCAATTCTACCACTATGGCTATACCAATATCACATATTCTAAACTCTCCAAGGACTCCTCCATTAACAGTAATATCAATTCCATCACTTCCACCAACTCCTTCACCAGTTCAGCCAATTCCAGAATCACTTTTAATTCCAGGGCCATCACCTCCACCACTTCCACCTTCTTCAACAGCTTCACCAGCTTTCAGTTGGGATCCTACACCATTACCACTTCCAATTCCAGCTCTTCAATCACCATTCTGGACAACTTCAATTCCTTCAACTCTTTCTCCTCCAACTTCATTAGTTGTAGAGATATCATTCTCTCAAGCTACTACAACAACTCACAATCCAACACCTCAAACTCTACGATGGCTTAGCCTTGAGATTCTAGATTCTCAGGAATCTCAAGAATCCACTAATAACATCATGAATTCCTTTGAAAAATCTATTTCAACATACATTACTCAAGATCTTCGACTTCAGATTAAAACAGCATTTTTATTTAGTCATAAATATAAGGAAATAAATGAGGTATTAAGTGTTTCATATCATCAAATTTATTGGGCATCTAAACACCTTGTTACTCCTTAACATGTCAAGAAGGCTAGAAAGTCAACAATTATCACATCTTAACAAGCTAGAATTGTGAAATGGCTTGAAGATTCACCTTCTTATCGTTGATATTGATTTGATCAATATTCTGACCAAATTCAAAAAGATATTCCTGATTTACATTCTGAGCTTAAATCTATAGGGAAAAAAGCATTCAAAACAGTAATGAAAATTACTGGATATAAAAGAAAAATAGCCAAATGGAAAGGTTATTTAGATAATCCTAGAGTTATGGCTAAAAGGCTTCAATTTGTTGAAATAGCAATTCATTAGGATTTAATCAGAGTTTTTCAACAAGGCTTTTCTGATGAGGTTTGGACATATGGAGGTTAGCATACTATCCAATTTGTAACTGTGAAAGATGATAGCTCTGAAGATTATCTTATCGATATTATAGAGTAAAGAAGAAAGAAAGGAACATGTTAGTGGGTTTGGGGTATGATATATAATGGGAAAAAGGGTCCTTTAATCTTTTGGGAAAAAGATTGGGGGAATATCAATTCAGAGAAATATAACAGTTATATTCTTTCAAAAGTAGAAGAATTCAAGGTAGAACACCTTGACTTCATATTTATGCAAGATAACACTCCTTCTTACAGATCACGGTTAACCTTCTTCAACCTTAATAGAAGGGGGATTTTATATATTCGTTGGCTACCTTACTCTCCAGACTTGAATTTAATCGAAAATATATGGTCATGGATGAAGGATTGGATTCAGAAACACTATATAGAGGCTTATTACAATCCAAGGAATATATCTCATGCTGAATTAAAAAGGATAATTGAGGAGGCTTGGGATGCAATTCCAGATTCATATATTCAAAGTTTATATGACAGCTGGTGGAGGAGATGTTAGGCTGTGATTGATGCAAAAGGAGGGCTAACAAAGTATTAGATTTAACATTGCTACAATTGTCCTATAGCCTTAATTCCCATACAAATTCAGTACTTAGGACTATGCAGGTAATGCTACTGTATTAGGAAGGCGGTGTCCAGGGCGTAGGGTAACATCAGCCAGGCATACATTTTGCCACTTTTGCACTTTGTAAGGGTAGGGACTGTATAATAACAAATATCCTCTCTGAACCATCTATTGAATTGTATTATGCTTTTAACTCCAGCTTATCTGGCCCGCATCAACAAAATTGTCAAATAAGCAATTTACCTCCGAGATGAACTTGCAGTCGAGCTTTGCCACTAAATTTCGAACCTCGAGGGAATTCTCCAACCCTTTTTTGATACGCGAAATTGTACCTAAGAAGAGAGATGGTTGCCAGTAAAAAAATAATACTCGGATTTCCGGTCAGTCAGATAATTCAAGTAGTTAATGCATTGATGACAATATTCAAATCACCAGAAATGCCAATCGCCAAATTCTCTTCCTCTAGGTCCCAAGGAGCGCATCCAGAAGCCCCAATGCCAGCTCGAATTAACCGGAAACTACTACTTGAGGACTCTTCCACCAGTTTCTCATTCGGCCATCTTAGCACACCTGGAGTGTTTAGCCCAACACCTAACTCGAGAACCACTGCCGTATTGCCCGATGAACTTTTACCGTCGAGGTTTTGTGAAACCTCTGCAAGAAACTGCTTCCATTTCGCTCCTGATCTCGGAAGGGTGAAGGGTTGAAGTAGTCTCCGCCACGAACACAGATCGTCAGCTCCCCTCCACAGTATTGGCATCGTGGGACTTTTGATTCATCCGTGAGAACTTGACTGTCAGGATCAATGAACGGTAGAGCCGCGTCAATGAATGGGGCTGACGGAAATACTGCATCTGATCGGCATTTGGCAAAGCATTGCAAGAATTTATATTGTCCCTGTGGCGTAGATATTCTTTCAGGGGCAAATCCATTGTTCACAAACTGTCCGTCCGCATTGGATGTCCGGACAAAGTATTTTGACTCAAATCGATTGGCGAGTCCGCAGAGGGTCGCGTAGAGTGTTGATGTCGGCCAGGTCCGCACCATCTCAAGATGCAGAAAGTAGTATCCCCATTTCTGCCTCAAGTTGTCCCATTCTTGAAACCCGAACACATCATATAATCGACTCAGCCCAAGATAGCGAAAGGCGGGGAAGTGCTTTTCAAAGAGGTCTTCGGAAGTGTAATCAAGACCAATGGCTGCAGATAACCCAGCGCCAGCCGTAATGATTAGATAGTCTACTTCTTCTATCCAGGCCCTTGCCTTCATCACTGCTGGAGTAGATATTGCATTTAGTAGCTTTTGTGGTAGACTCGACTCAAAGGTTACTTCATGGTCAGGATAGTTATGGCTTTCCTTTAGTGTACAAATATTGTTATTGTAGCACTGCCAATCTCTCTTGAGAAACGTGTCGAAAATTATATCTGTCAAAGTTGTATCTGAATGGTCAATACACCACTGGGTTACAGTCTCAAGTGCAATTTTAGCAGCTAAGTTAGATGGAAATGCGAATATGCCAGTTGAGATACAGCAAAATACCAGGACCTTCCGACCATCAGGGAGTGGAGGAAGAGATTGTGCAGCCTCAAGACATGATATGTAGCATTGTGCTAGTTGATTTTTATGGATCATTTTAGGGCTGTCTTTAGGGCTGAGTTGAGGGCCAACGGTGTGTAAAATCCACGAAGCAGGTAAATCGAACCCTTTCGTTACTCTAGCGGATCCTACAGGCTCGAAATGTTTCTGAGCAAGCATGAGTGAATGGCAAGCATCACGTAGGCGTGGGCCGGCGGTTGAGTGAATGACATTGTCTATGCAACGGTGGCCTGGTTGGAAACATCCAAGCATTTGGGAATTAGCGGCATTGACAATTGCTGTGACGTCTGTTAAAGTTGTGATATCACCCTGCCAGACTGATAGCTTGATTGAATTTGCAGCCAATTGCTGACCCGTTTTTGCTTCCTTTCTTTTAATTATTATACTGGGAAGGATTGATGATGAGGAAGTCAGCAAACTGTGACTGTTTTGGTACTTTATAACTGTGTCAATGTCACAGAGGACCTCCGGTGGTAGCTGGGGATTCGGTGGCCGTTGGCAGAGTAATTGCCTAAATGCCTCTAATTGGGCCCAAGTATCCAGGTTGAGTATCCAGTCAGGTTTGCTATAATGTAAGTGTCGATGATGGGCTGACTGCTTGGAAGCTTGGGTATGAGTCTCCTGCATCAGATGCAGGAGTGCCTGCGAAAGTCGCGAAGAGACATTCTGAAATTCCGAGTCCGAACTTTGCATAACAACGATTTTAGTAAAAGATGATCACCTGCAGTATAAATGGAGTGGAGTAAATATAGGAGTAATTCTAAATTTTAATGCAGACATATATGTATCTAGATGAAATAAAAAGAGCGGCCGAACAGTACGTCCGTATGTGCTCTCCCTTCTTGAAGTTCTTGAAGTATGATAATTTCCACAGTCCCCACATCCCACCCGGGTAAGATCCCACACTTACCGTAACTAAAATTTTCATGAGTCAGCCACTCTAAACACGTTATTAATTAATAGCATGAGCGTTATGTTGACTGGAAACGCAGGAATACAGAACCACTATTGTATTGGTTGCTTAAGGAGTCTACAGCTACAGCAGATTCTATATATACAGAGAGTTACGGCCGTAAAACCGTTATGGTCAACAGTTACGGTCGTACAGGCACCCTACGGGTGCCTATAGTTGCCTACAGTGGTAGCCTACCGTAAACCCTATCCGTCAGCCCTAGCATAGGCAACCGTAAGAACACTGTGAAGTGGCATCCGTAAACTCCAAATATTGCAACACGTTATAATTTATTTAGTCCTGGTGAAATTTCAATTTGTAACCCGACAATAAACTCAAACTATGGATGAAGAGGTCTTAAATCGTTGATTTTCCTCTCAACTAATTTTTTATCTCTAACACAAATTAAATATAACATTGATATTATAGTATATGTCTTGATATACAAGGGAATATGTTATGCTGCTACAGCAACATAAATCGGACTCCTTGTATCATAAAAGTTCTAGATTATAGAAGTTCAGAGTGGTTTGGGCGATCAGAATACAGGGACTGAGCTGAAGGGTTATATGGAAACTATTAATTGGGCAAATTGAAAAACAAAACTCATTATCTGGACTTAAAATCTATAACGTATCGGAAAACTACTAGGGGAAAACCATGATAAAGACCTAGTTATCTACTGGCTACGTACGTAAGTTCCAAGTGCTAGTTAACTGGGAGGCGGCTAATCTTCTAATATAAATGAACCCTTAATGACTTCTGAGTTAGATCTTCTTATATTATTTGATATCTTATCGTGTGTCTCTACTCTTTTACTTTCGCTCCCAGCACTAGATTAGAAGCTCACAGCATGCAAGCAATGGACTTCATTTGGGGAGTATCACATGTTGTAGAAACCGAGTCATTATTCCTATTTTCAGAATTGCCCAATAGGATAACTGGAAAGAGAGTGGGGAGCTTACAGCTTCAGCATTGTTAAGTTTTTAAAACTCAGGAATCAAGTTGCTAGGCATTTTAATAGCAAATAACTGGTATGGAAAATACACTCTCGGTAAGATGTCTTTGATTAATACGTTTGGAATACTCTTGATGTCTCCTAGTGTTTTACTTCTCTCAGCAATAAATTATCTCTATTTTGTCATCTCTGGAGCTAATCCGGGGCTCCCTAAATCTCCCTAAATTACAGAAAACATTCATACGAGAGTAGTGGCTTGAGAATCTAATGGGTATAAAGATTTATGTTATCTAGTTTAAATATTCTGTATATCTGGATGCTTAGCGCTTGAGGAATAGAAGGGAATTTTCAGGAATTTGTGTCTGCCATAGATATCGCACACTGTAGTTTGAGAGATTCTAAACATCATGGAGTTATGTTGGTAGATTAAGAAGTCTTATTCATATAATTATGATTGACTTGCTGCCATCAGTTGTGATGTTTTAATATAAGTAATCGAACTAAATTTCTCATATAATGGCTAGTACGGATCGAATTCAGGTCATTATACAGTCATATGCTGTTTTAGTGTGTTAATATGAGTTCGGAAACGACATGTATATGGAGACAAAACATCGGAAAATATGAGTTGGCTAAGCTTTGAGTGCTTGTATGCATAAAAGTGACCTTTGGCTTTTAGTTATTTCTTTGCTGTGAGCTGTAAAGGTCTATGCTACATGACCTAAGCTCAAAATCCGACCAAATAACGAGATATAATATCAACCAAACTACCTTCTACGACAATAAAAGCTTTTTTAGTCTTTTAAATTGCAATTAATGAGCGCAGGAGTAGAACTGTCAGGAGTTTTGACATATTTTCGTGGCAAAAAGTGTTTCCTGAACTTCCCATGACGTCTCTAATTAGCCTACGTTTCTATATTTGACAATTTATTTACCGCCGAACTCCCATTGAACCTGTCCCAAACCCATTCTCGTATTGAATCAAAGTCACGACAAACATGAACTTTATCAGACATAATATAACTTTGCTGAATGCCTTCGACCCACATTGATGGGATCGGTGTTAGATCTCCATGACACTGGACCATTTGCCGGATATGATCAATACAATGGTCTGCAGGTTATAATAATCGTTGTTAGCAGGCTACTTAAGATTATCTGAGCAATCTTATCTTACCTCGATGAACTTCGCCGTGAAGTGGAGTTTGTGGGTAAGCATCAGGATAAAAGGCTTGGCGAATGTGATCCTAGGTGATTGTTAACTATCTGTAAAGTTGTACTTGGCAGAGTAATTGTTTACTAGACAATGTAAGGTATGAAACATGTCCAGCCTATCTTGCACATTAACGACTATTCCATAACGATTGTAAATCGAAGTGGACCTCACTCCACAAAGTAGCCATTGTATTTCGGGTCCCAAAAACGTTTGTAGGCCTCGCCCAAGTTCTCCTTTGCTTCTTCCTCACTTAAGAGAAAGAATCGCGCTATTTGCAAGTATTAGTTCACCTTATTTTGAAAGTTGAATTGGAACTATGATACCTCCTAACCCTAACCCCTCCCATGCTTCATCAACTTCTGGACCCGGAGTTCCCACAAATCGTAGAGCACCAGGAGGGGTTATTGGTAGTCTTGGCGTCCCATCCTCTGCAAACTCTGGATCTCCTGAAAATTTGACTTCTATCGTCTTGATTATGGCTCGTCCGGCATCTACATGTGATAATAGTTATATTAATAATAGAAATGCGATACAATTAGAAAGGACACAAACGTAGCTCGTTGTCGAACCCTTTTTCGAAGGTACCAAGGCCGACTACAGCTTCAGATTTAAGCCTAACGTTGAAGAACTGCCACACATTGCATAGGGTAAGTACTAATGTTAGTGTAGCCCAGAGCCTAATAAACCAAGGTCTGTTAACTAGCGGGATTGGCGACGAGATGGGTTGAAATGGTAAATCGGAATTGGGGTGGAGAGATTTGGATGTATAATTTTCATTGTCCCCAGTAGGGAGAGGTTGGTATGTAGACATAATTATTTGCCTGGATAAGAGAAACAGAAGTCTGCAAAGTGGTTGCGGATCTTGCTATAACACTAGAGCCTTTTTGCTGAGACGGAGATTATCTGTGGAACAATGGCGAATGTGTACGCTTAAAAGGCCAGAGAGCTCCAATACACTAATATGGCGTCCAATTATAAAGGGACGCAATGTCTTTGCTTACCTTCCTTTCCTGGGCAGGCGTCCGGTAACTGCCACGGGGAGGGAATTGAGTTTCCACATCTATGTTTAACTCAATAAGAACTGGCCACGGTATTAATACTGTCGCTGATGTTGTTTAGCTAGCTAANCTGATACACAACCAGGATATTGGACCATAATAACTGATAGTTCAGTATATTTTCATACGTTTATTTTAAAATTGTTTATAGGAGGAATCTCTCCTCTAAAATATCCCTTAAAGGGCTAGTAGATTTACTTCATTTGTCAAATTCATATCCACACTTTGTCATTTACTCTGTTTCTCTCCAGATGGTTACGGATTTGATCATAATTTCGACATATATGTTTCGCATCCCAGCCATCGCTCCCTGGGAGATTCTTGTCAGGAAATGATGTCTGTTTACCCTCGAGCGCTGTATCGCCACAGCACAAGATGCTTTGACGTAAGTATTCAAAGCAGTGTCCGCTATGCCATACTGTCTCCTTAAACTCTTGGGTTTCAGTCCTGTTAAGCATGAAAGATGAGAAAACTTCTTGAAGTTTATACTAATGACATTATTAGCGGTTATTAGAGATATTATGAGACTGACGGTCATTATTATGCCCATAAAGATGATAAAGTTAAGCTTACCAAGCAATGGAGCTGGTGTGTCACTGAAGTCGTGAAGACGGTGGAATCGTACTCTGGCAGTGGCTCGGGGAGATTGTCATACTCCTCTGGCTTGTCAATCCGGACATATCCAAGGCCCTCTATCGTACCAAGTCTTAGTATAATACAAAAGTCTGGAATAGGTATGAATACCTACTTGGTACAAGATTAAGCCAATTTTGCTTGACACGGTTGGTAAACCAGTCGGCGGGATCATCGGGGGTAAAGGACGAATCGTGAGCAAAACTTTTTATCTGACGGCGAACTGTGCATGCTCAAAATCAGCATTCAATAGAATCTCGTTCAGTAGATTTATCAAGACAGTGTTGCCAGTTTTAAGAGCCGAATCGGCCACTTACCTATCGGCGCAAAGCCTGTAATATCTCCAGAAGTTTCCAGCTGGTCTGGGCGGTTGTGAGATCTTGTTGTCACTAGAAAGACCAATATTAAAATAAGGAGAACGGTATCCAGGACATATCTGATGGACAAAATAGCAGAGCAAACCTTCCGGGACCTCTTCGTTCGAACTGGCCGTTTCTGCAATTGAATCGATTCTTCATCGTCCCAGTTTTCGCTTGCCATGAGGGGATGGCCATCATCTTGGCTGAAGTCCAGCGATTCATGGTTATTCTCACTCTTCATGTCTTCCTCTGGTTGCGCTGGTCTTAGTTTAAAGTTTCTTTGGACATGAAAGTTCGGTGGCCAACAGTCTCGATGTGCCGAGTAAAGGCGAGAGACAGACAAGCCTTGGAGCCAAGTAACGGGGGATGCATCATCTTGGTAATCGATGGGAAGAATCTATGTGAGCCGGAGCCGGAGCCAGGGCTCCAGTCAGTGCATGGATTGCAGAACTGTGTGAGCGATCCGGTGGTCTGGAGGAAGAGTAGTGTGGACCAATCAGGCGCTTCGTTTAAGGTTATGCAACTGCTGCTACTGTACTGCTGTAGAGCACTGGATACCTTGGTAAGGAAGTATGCAGGCGAGTAGGGTATGTGAGACCGAGTACTGTAACATTGGGACTATTTACCACAACGGTCGTCGCCCCTGGAGGGCTTGGCATGCTTGGCATGCTTGTTATGCGCGAAGGTTCAGCGCTAGAGACTTAATGCATGATACATGATGATAATAACTTTACGGGCATAAGAGATCTATACTATATATATTAAATGAAACGAATTCCTCACACACGTGTTCCCAGCCAGCGAAGATTATTTGTCAATCTTGCCAAGTTTCATCTGCATTACGGGAAGAGATATTTGTTAGAAGAATCCACAATCTCACTCTTTGATTTCAGCTAGCTATTACTGCAAATGTACTCCTTGAATTAGGACACCAATTGAAACTATTTCCGAGCCAGTTTATTTAGTGACCGGCGTGGCCGTCATGCGGTCCAGCTATGCTGCCCGCACCGATTCGGTCACTCGTACGATGCTCCTCTGTCCACGCAAATAGACTTTCGTAATCTCTGCAAACGTGAATTCCACCCCACCCACTAGTTCCATGCCCTGTAGGACTATCTGGAATGTCGATAACCGTATCTAGGGATGGATCCGCAGAGCACTTGAGAGCTTGACGCAGAAGTTCTGCGCAATGGTACGTGTGAGTTACCTCGGCTTGAGGCACTTGCGACGCGTTCTCTATGGCCCGAGTAAAAGATTGCTGCATCATATACTATAGTTATATTGTTGTTAGCTGACTTTTGTCTCTCTGAACTTGTCCGTTCTAACCTTACCAAGCAGTGTAACTGATGATAGACGGCGACGGTGAAAATATCCTCAGCTGAGCCAGCACCGCCTGTTGGGACACGTACAAACCCTCGGCCCACTTTCTTCATCATTAGCTAGAAACTTCACTGACTAGATGTGATGTGAATTGTAACACTTACTCGGCATATCATTTTGCCAGCGTAGTTCTATTTCCTCAGTGATTTCTCTTATAGGTGGGCCACCTTCGAATACTTTTGTCACAAGAGGAACTAAAAACATCACCCAATTAGAGCCATATACCAGTAGTAATGTTGCAGATATACATACACTCGGGTGCCAAACGGACATGGTCAAGATGGAGATTTTGTGAAGCAGACACGGAAGATACTGTCGGATGAAAGACATGTCCGATAACAGATATAAACAGAAGGACCAGGAGAAATGTAGAACAAACAGCCAAAAGCTTGATTTGTCTGCAAAGCTTCAAGAAAATCCTGTTCTGTGCTTGCACAAAGTCTGGTGTCGACTCATTGTCAGAATTACCACTCACTGGGTGGTAAGAAGTTTTTCTTTAGAGAAGAAAATGGAGACGATTTTAGAAAAGGATACATGAGTTAAGAATTGGAAATTGGATATCAGGGTATATTGTTTTAAGAAAGATGTAGAGCGTTTGATTGAAAAAAAGAGTGGTTTATAATTTGGAAAGTTGGGGAACAAGTTTCAATGTGCAAAAACCCTCTATTCAGACTGACACGCATATCTTGAAGTGGAGCAACCACCCCCCGTTCGGCCTATCTTCACTTGATCCTGGCCATGTACTTTACTTGCAAGGTGACGAAGCTGCATACATCTCACCTGCCTTTCTTGTCAAAGATCCCTTTTACGAAATCCTTCTCGAGCAACTGCTCAGTTTATGCAGTTTTCTACCAGCGGTGCTAAGACACCATTATTACTCGATGCCAAGAAAGGTAAAGTATTTTCAGTCAATTTCCTTGCATATAAAGATCTAATTGCTACCCGTCCATTTCACTCTTGTGCTTGTGGGTTGTCTTCCATTTTACAACAAATCTAACGACTAAATCTTCTTGGTATCAAGTCATTTTCTCTCAAGTCAGCCAAAATGAAATTCTCAAGCGCTGTTGTTGTGTTTGCAGCCATGCAAGTAGCCATCGCTGCTCCTATCGCTGAACCCGAAGTAGCTGTTGCTCTTGATCAGGAGAAGCGCCAAACTCCAGACAATGGTAACTACGTCTACTTCGACAAGGAGAAGCGTCAAACCCCCGACAATGGCAACTACGTCTACTTTGATAAAGAGAAGCGTCAAACCCCCGATAATGGCAATTATGTCTACTTCGACAAAGAAAAGCGTCAAACTCCAGACAATGGTAATTATGTCTACTTCGACAAGGAAAAGCGCCAGACTCCAGACAATGGTAACTACGTTGACTTCGATAAGGAGAAGAGACAAACTCCAGACAATGGCAATTACGTTTACTTCGACAAGGAGAAGCGTCAGACCCCCGACAATGGCAATTACGTCTACTTCGACAAATGAGGAGTCGCTGTCTTCCCGCAACCCCACAGTTCATAGCGAGTGGTCTAAAATGCCGAGATTGTCAAAGCGAGATATGCGAAGTTTCCACATAAGAAGTTACCGAGTTAGTGTATTTTGATGAACATGCAACATGAAATATACTGGTTATTTTTTTGCGGTAGATGTACATCGCCGTCACTCATTAGTCAATGTTGAATATAAGCAATTTTTAACGAGGAAATATAAGCATGAACGTATAATGTCTCATAAAATATCATCTAACGTAATCTCTACTTTTAATAATGTGCGCGTATTTTGCGAGACGCCAATCATCGATCATGCTGACCGACATGACGGTCACCACAGATTTCCCAACTTGGTATAGGAATTCGTTTTGTTTTGTTCTATTTTAGCAATATGCAAGTTCTCAAATATTGGTTCAACTACCCTGAAACTGCAAAGTATAGCAATTCCCTAGCCGATTTATTCTCGATCAAAGTTTATACTAAGCTAGTTTGATGCAGATGTACTTGTTTTCATCAGAAAAGCCGGGGGGGTGTCAGACTCAACGTTCCCCTGCCACAGAACGGTGCAGTAGCTCCGGGGGCTATTTCGCGAGGATCTAGAACTAATGCACCGTTGGACCCGTACTGGCTTTCCTTCTCCCAGATCGCCCTAAGCATTTACCAGCCAAAGTTGCACGTGGGGTCAAGCGTGTGCTGTGCAGCAACAGAAGTCGTGTTTGTCTAGCGGCTTCAGGAGGGGTGTTGTGTAAGAACTTTCTAACTTACTAGTATACGGTGGTACCGACTACTTCCCTCACATGTTCTACACTTTCAGACCGAGAAATATGAGATCGAAAGAGAATTGGGCGAACGACAACCTACTGTCATTGATTCGTTATTTGGGCAGGAATCAGTCGAGCAAGGTGGACTATGGGTGCAAACGTGTTCGAGCTAGTCTTTTAGCTGAAGTCTCTTAGTCGGACGTATCCGTTTTCTCAGTCATGAGCCAACATTGTTTCTACAGAGAGTTGTGCTGTAGAAAAGGGGGAGTGAATGTGGCTTGCAGTGGGTGCGGGAGGATGAGTGTTTGGACCACCGGAAAACTCCTATTAGACCCGTTTATGGAAACGGCCGAGCGGGAGCAGCGGCGCCACAAGGGCCTCGCCGGGTATCCGTATGTGTGGGCAAGTCGTGTCATAAACGGCAACTAATTAGTTTTGTTTTGCCTACTGGATTAGTGCTGACAATGCAGAGTCATCTACAGGATTGTGTAGGATTAGTGTAACCTGGGCAACTATCCCCATAAGCCATTTTGAACCACTTTTAGTATTGTTGCTTTACTATCCCTCTCCTAAATACTTCACCCATACAAGGGCAAAAGTGTAATTTGCGTGATCTCATTTGCTCAAACCCTTGCATAACCCTTGTAAAATGAAGATTCTATTTTATGAATATTACCCAAGTGAGCTCATAAGGTCCTTGCAGTCCTTGTTCAGAATCTCAGTTTTGACCCTTGCATGTGTGGAATATTTAAGGAGGGGGGCGGCGGCTTAGCTAGGATTTCTATCTACTGCTCCACCAATACAAGGGTAGATGCGGACGTATTTCTACTGTACAGTACAGTATTGTAATATAGGATCCCGGGGACTAATGTCAGAGTGGGGGGTAAGTTCAGGTATCATCATCCTACCTAATTGCATCATCATCAGATTCACTTTGGATTGCCCAATCGCTGCACTTCTTCATTCCACGACCTTGATTATACTGACAACTCATCATTAAGGTATACCATTGATCTACCGACGATCCCAAACGTGTGAAATCTACTGTAGAATCCAACAGGGGGCTGCGCCGTAACCGGCTGGACACGCCATTAACCAATTTTATGCGGAAAACTATTCTGAAGCCAGTCTTCCGGTAGCAGTGTTGAGAGAAATTCCCTCCTTATCGACGTTCACCAAGCCTAACCTTCTCTCCTCCTAGTCTGAGCCAGTTCCTCTTGAGCAAAAAATCGATCATGCTCTTCCTCTCACGACGACCGTCACGAGACCCAGTCCTTTACGAACCTCTGAATGAAGAGAAGAACGATGGAGACGCACATCCATACGCAAGAGAACCTTCTTCGCGAAGGGGTAATTTTTGGGACCTGAGATTCGACTTCTGGGCCCTATTAGCCTGTATCTTTGCTAGCATCACAGTTGTGCTTTTAGGGGTACTATATCGACAACACATCCTTCTTACTCGAGGTCCCAGCTATGAACATGGTTTTGCAACGGAACTAGGTATTTTATACTTATTCACATCAACAACCAGTAAAGCTAACAGTTCATCACAGCTACTTCAAGATCTACAGTGGAACTAGTCGATATACATTTTACAGGCGAGCTGGCTGTCGAGAATGGGCAGTGGATTCGCAGAGTCAACAACTCCAACATCCAGTATACTGGGCCGCCCAGTGATGCTATTGACAAGGCCTGGGCTAATCTTATACAACGTATGTGAAATTTGTAAGGCCATCAATTTGCTTTGCTGACACCAAGAAAGCTATCAACATTGATCTTGAAGAAGATGAGGCTGAAGGTATTCAGGATACCTTGGTATGGCCAGGGACCGACAAATATTTTACTGGGTAATTTATTTACCAAGTAGCATTTGGAACAATTCAGCTGACGCTTAATAGTTTTACAGTACATCATACTCTTCATTGCCTGGCATGTTAAATCGTTTGAGATTCATCATAAAGATGCTCTTGCAGAACTAACGTTATACTGATGTTAGAATATTGTGCGAATGGCAGTTTATCGAGATTATTATCTCTTTCCTGATGATCCTTCAAAAAGAGAGTTTACATGGATCCACCTTGGTAAGTAGAAATGGGCCCAAGAAACAAAAAAACCATTTACACACATCCTTGTTAACATGAGACCTGGCACTAGATCATTGCATAGATTTTGTTCGCCAGGCCGTACAATGCCACGCTGATATGACACCTATGAAATGGTTCTGGTCAGATACGAGAAAGGAGGCCGTCCTGAAGCCGGAAGCGCCTCATACCTGTCGTAAATGGGACAATATCCAACAATGGGCCATGGACAGAATTCATGTATTAACCGAGGTAGAAAAGGCGAAGATTCAACCGAGACCGACTCACGGGACTTGGATACCATAAGCACTATCACTCTAGTCAATAACGTTTCCAGAAGTGAGTGAAATTATGAATGACTTGTTTAATAGATAAAAAAAAAATTAAAAAAAAGGTTAAGCTCATAAGTGATGCTTGATTAAGTAGAAGGAAAAACTGAAAATAGTAAATGAACATAACATTTCTTAGTTGTAAAGAAGTATAATGACGTTGCATAGCAAAAGCCAGTTCCTGCTTTATAAAGCCACCTCATCATAACAATAATTATAAGTTTCCGTTTGTTACCATCTAGGTCATTAACAAAAGATATATATTCTTCGTCGAATGAGTTTCAACCTTAAAATATCATGCATTATGCTACTGTATTAGTGTCTAGAACGTATAGCTTTATTCTGATCCCAGTTCAAATTGGGAATCTACATAATACAATGCTGCAGATAATCAGACAATGTATTCAATGTAAGATCCACGGATCCGTAATAACTGCCCATGCAAGCATTATATACACGTGTGCACGCACGAAGGTCTGTTTGGCTCAAAACCTCACTCAAAATATTAGCACACAACACCTAGGATTCGATCCTCCCTGTTCAGAACCGAGAAACAGGAGTTAACTCTTCAAGGGTACACTGCTAGCAATGACAAATCCGGATCCGTCTCCGATACCCGGACTTTTTCTTCTCGTACGTTAGTAGTAGTTCTAAGCGTCAAGTTACTCTATTCTCAATACCTTCATCTTTCAAACGGTAGAATAAAGATAATGAGTCACACTGAGGAGTCAAGTATCCCATTCCTCGCTGATGATAGAGAAAAGAATGGTGACAGACCCGAACTTAGAGTACATGAAGCACCATTTTTGAAGCAGAAGACAATTCTGCAATATCGATGGCTTGCTCTATGCGTCGCGGTCATTCTTGTCACTAATACGACCACTTTTTTCCTTACTAGGTATAACCAAAACCACCACCTTGACAAGACCTGTGCTCTTCATACATCACAAAGTTGGAGTAAGTACTACATCACCATCCTGACTATAGCATTATAGACCTCTTGTCGTATTGACAATTTGTTAGCGCCTGTTTTAGGCTCCGTAGATATCACATACACATCCACAAAATTCAACGGTTCTTTCTTTAAAGAGACCATATATCGAAAAGAGGCAAGTCCAGAAGTAGATGCAGCATGGCTTGCTTTAGGAGTAGATTGTAAGAATTGAAGCTCTGAGATTATAACGTTACGTGTGATGCCTGGGTCTAATCTTGCATTTTAGACAAGCCAATGGTAATACCCGTTGAAGAAGTTGAACGATCAGGAATATCTCCAGATAGATTGAAAGTCGGAGAAAAAAATGGAGGGCCAGGCTATCCAGTGATTGTTGAAGCGCTGCACCAACTCCATTGTCTTGTGAGATCATTCCATATCAGCATTAATATTTCAGGAACTCTGACGGATTGATATGTAACAGAACCTACTCCGTCAAAGTATCCATTTCAACTATAACTACTACCGTAACTTAGGTAAAGGCGCGTTTGCGAACAATGAAGACTCACTCAAACTTCACATAGGTAACTTGGGCGTTTCATTTCCCCTTGTCTCTAGAGCTTTGTCTTATGCTTCTTTCTTTTAATATTGCCCTTTTAGTTTGACGATCAAGTTAACAGTTATAATTTTATTAGGACACTGTCTCGACACACTTCGTCAAACCCTGATGTGTACTGCTGATACAGGTCTACAACCCTTCCTCTGGGTTGGGGACCCCCCACACCCATTTCCGGATTTCAATCGCGAGCATAAATGTCGAAATTTCGATGCTATTCGTGAATTTGCAGAAAGAAGGCAGGAAATGTTACTTGTGGATATGGATGTGGTTCCTCATGAAGGAGCCTTGATTCTGGCAGAGGTTCCCTGAGGAACCCTCTTAGATTATACTAGAAATTGAGGACAAGGCCAAACTAGAGAATAAATTGCATATATTCAAGCATATTTGTCTATTAAGCGTAAGGATTACCATCTCTCCCACCGCCTCTTTTACCATCTCTCTTATTACTTTTACCAACTTTTGTTATTATAACTGTTATTAAGAATTAATAACTTTATGTTTAATAGTGTGAAGAAGTGTTATTATATGTTAAACTTTACGTACGATTGATTACATATCTAGACTAGCGTTAAAGACCGGTAGTAGTACTTGGTGGCTTGAACAGAAATCCGGTTACATATTGCCATGACCTCCGTACGTACGCATTCCTTTTAGTAACGACTTGGAGTTGACTGTGAAAGGGTCCTGGCCGGTTGCTTATTGTGGTTCCATTAGAGCAGAAACCGCAACTCCTCTTTTCCTGCTGAGAAGACTCAACGATTGAATTGTCAACTAACGGCTAACGGTTATAGATAATCACTTGCACAGCTCGGCAGAACAGATCGCCAGTAAACTCTAGGCACAGCTTCTCCATTGGAGAAGGCAGCCAAGAGTACTTGTGTAGTAATGCTGTTCGTTAACTTGCTGTCTTACGCAGGATATAAAGTAGCATATCTAAGCACTACTCACAATATACAACTTATCAGTCGAAGCAAACTACTTAACTAAGCAGCTGTAAGGCAAGCGAACGAACATTCTCTTCCATTTCACATAACGATAAAAGAGGAAGAGTTCTACTATAATAAACAATACCCTCCATCGACAATAATATCAGTACCCGTTGTGAAGCTCGAGGCTTCTGATGCAAGATAAAGATAGACTCCTTTCAACTCGTATGGTTCTCCTATCCGTCTAATAAAGTTATGGTTAGTTAATTTTAATCTCAGTAACCTTAAAACAGGAGTGATAGTCGAGAGCACGATGTACAGTACGAACCTCAGTGGTGTCTTTTCTCGAAGTACATCCTTCAGATGTTCGGGCGAACTACCAGTAAGTCCACTCTCTATATATCCAGGAGAGACACTATTTGCACGTGCAAACCCTGCCCATTCTACAGCCAGTGATTTACCTATAATTTAAATACCAAGATAAGCATTCTATAGAGAAGAATATAGACCATTTTTCAAACTCACATAGATGGATTACACCGGCTTTGGAGACATTGTATGCTGCTTGAATGTGTGGAACATTAACAATATGACCGCTCATACTAGCAGTAGCTATAAAGCTGCCACATTTAAAATTTACTAGCTTCTCTCCATTAATTGTAGTTCCCTCTACTACTTGACGTCGCCAGTGCTGGCCAGCCACTCTCGCACATATATAAACACTGTCAAGGTTAGTAGCAATTATTTCATGATAATGAGTCACACTGCTGTCAATAGCTGCTGTTTCGTTCCATGCAATGCCACTATTTGCGATAAAAATGTCGAGACGACCATTAAATTCAGTAATGATACGATTAATAGTGCCTTCCACATCTTGCTCCTCTTTGAGATCTATCTGATATGCGGTACCTACAATATATATTAGCAAGAGAGTATAATAGAAAGGTCACATGCTAGCCTTATGTCCATTACTTTCATTATACTTACACCTTACTTGATACGTTTGCTCTACAACTTTAGCACTCTCGATAGCTTCCTTATTCGTATGGTACAAAATTGCTACATTTGCTCCAGCTTCAGCAAGAGCATGTACGATAGCTAGGCCAAGTCCAGCGCCTGCTCCTGATACAATCGCAGTCTTGCCCTTAAGTGAGAACAGTGGGAAGAGCGGGGTTGACACTGATGGATTCATTTTAAACTGTGTTCAACAAGAAGTTCTTGGGAACAAACTTCAAAATATTTTGAGATTGCCTAGTCTGTTTTGGAAGGCGCGAGTATGTAACACCAAGGATGTTGTACTCAGGGAAATAGAGCAAAAGAAGAAGAAAATACTACACTTGTTCAATACTAGTCAAATATTAAATGCCTCAGGCTGTTATAATAGTACATAGATATGTATGGCAACGTTACATTTGCTATAATATTCCAAAACACAACTGTTTTAATCAGGATATCAGAAGATATTCGTAGGGATGCATGTTATACTCTATGGTTGTTAAAAGGCTTGATAGATTCAAAGTTTAAGTTCACTAAAATAAAAAANTTAAGTTTTAATGCCATAATTACACAAAAAGGGAAGCCAGATCATCATACAAATCATTATCGTCAACCTCAGTTAGACTGTTCTAGTACAATACTGCCCCTCTCTCTTATGAAATTTCTTAATCCTAATTTCAATACCCTAATATCTTATTAGCACTTTCGTATGCAATTTTTTCACCCTCGGATTTTGCTAAAGTGACGTCAAATGGACCATATCCCAGAGCAGGACGACCTGCGGGGTAGATGGAGTCAAACTGTCCTCTCTCAGAATGTTTTGTCTCTCCAACTCCACCTGGAAAGTCCGGTGGCGGTGCCCCCTTTTCAAAACTAAGTTTCTGGTCCTTCAAATAAGCTATGTTGATATCGCATAAAGGAAGAATTGGAAGATAAAAGATGCTACCATCCTCAGTGCCTCTGTGCTCTGGCTCTACCATATGTGCCACATCACAATGCCAGAAAACAGCATCCCCAGGTTCAACTGCCGGAATACACACAAAATATGGCGGAATAAGATGAGGATGCTCCTCGGCATTTAGCTCTTGCCCGGCACCCATCGCTGCTCCTTGAAAATTTGGTGACTTATCATCAACAGTCCATGCTCCATTCTCAAATTTCACAAATGGACGCATAATGAGGTAGGCGGTAGATGTAAGCAGGTTAGGGAAAACACGGAGTGTACCTGAACCTGGTGCACAGTCCGAAAGTGACAACCAGCCCTGCCACCCTCCAAATCAATATTTAAACTACTTTTGCAGTTACAAAGAGAGGAGTGTGTTAATACGCACCTGATAAGAACGAAAGATTGAACAGCCACCTGGGCCATGATGGATATCCGGATTTGCTTTAATACGTGGAGTAACATCAAACGCATTATGTTTCTCCCAATTTCCGTTCAGAATTTCGGTGTAACATTTTCTATATTCCGTGTCTTCCCATCGTTCGAGGGAGCCACCGTCAAGGTGTGGTCCGAGATTAAATGATTTGTCGCCAGGCTATATCTAATAAGCTCTGAATTACATTGAAGATTACTCACTTACTGTGCGGATTCTCAATCTGTCTGCATAGGAAAGAGGTTCTGATAAAACAATAGGATCCTCAGGAGCCACAGACCAAGTATTATTCATGGCTCGGTGCGTTGCAAGCATATTTGGGTGTGATCGTGCAGCAACTTGAGCTTTGCTCCAGTATGTTTCATAAACTTGAATGTTGTTTGCCGGAAACCCGCCGGTAGAGGGGTTGGATGAAATATAATCACGGACTTGCTGCTTCCATTGTAAAGCTTGTTCTCTTGGAACAATGCCACGTACAATAAGTGTTCCACAAGTCTTCAATTTCTCCTCTATAACCTTTGGGAGTTTTCCACCATTTGCTTCTATATCAGAGAAGTTAACCTCGGGGACCAGCTTTGAACCTAATTCTTGGATCTGAGGAAGAATTTCTGTTTCCAATGTATGAAGTAAACGATTCCATCCATCCAAGAGCGCGTTCTCATGTCCTCCACAGAGTTTTTGTTTAAGAGTAACGTACTGAGGTGGTAACTCGGCAGCACCGGATGACAACGATGCAAAGGCAGTACCAATCGAGTCACCAGCTCGATTCCTCGTCATATTTGTTGTATCTTGAAGCAATTGAGAATCCGCAAGCGCGGACGTAGTAGGTAAAACCGTAGCTGCCATGGTTGTTTGATCGTCTAGTATTCTTACTAAATATATCGGTTTTGAACACTCCTCTTCTTCTTTATAAATTGCTTATCTTCCTGCTTGTCCTGCTTGTTACTAAATCAACCAAAGTTTGATTTCAATGTAAGAAGTTAGAGATCAGGTGGATACAACCGAGGGAAGGTACCTCTTCTAGCCAACAACGGGTCAGATAGTAAAGTTCCGTATCTACACGGAGCGGGCCTCGATACTTTCATATCTCGAAATCTTGGCTGTAACCTTGAAATGTAACGTAGGCACGCGATATAAATTTAGCTCTATCCCACTTTTGACTTGCGGAATCTACTGCTAGTTGTGGGGTACTTAAATGTATCCTGAATATACACGTTAGATTTACCATTAACAACTTATTTATACATATATATTTTTATTGAATTAAACTTATATTAGTTTAATTTAATTTATATTACTAGAATGTAAATGTATTAAAATCTAAATTTAGTCTTTGCTTTTAATGCATTGAAGACAGGATGATATTTCTTACAATATTTCTTTCTTTAGCCTAATAAGCTTGGGATTACCTTTATCTACAAACTTTAAACATGAAATTTTAGTAATCCATCAAAAATGCAATAATATTCTCCATCTTAGTAGTACGTGGCACCTATTTTTCTGCCTATCCTTCGAAATGAACCTCTACTATCTTCAACAATGTGTAAGAACTATAGCATAAAATAATGTCTATGTTACATAGATCATAGGGGAAGACGAATTTTCAATGGCTAAACTAACCAAGAACTTCAATATCAGCAACACTTATGAGAACCACTTGGTGTCCTCTTTGGATGGCTTGAGGAGCTGGCGTAGCGTTTCACGACTTTAGTTTATCATCAATATTAATCTTCAATGGGGGCTAGTAGCTGTTGGAGGAAACAAAAAGACATGATAGGCTACGAAAATAGCTTTATCACATGAATGACTATAAACACGTCTTTAGTTTGAATACAAGATATTGTTGAACCGTACACTGTTATGTCTTAAATTTTATATCATCAAAGGCCTACCACGAATAGCCTCACAAGCGGCCTTTTCTGTCTTTAGACATGAGTTGTTACTGCTCTAACCTGATCTGAGTCTTAAGACTCTTGATAGGCTACAGAGCCATCTACAGCATCTTTCCCCTTGAATTTTAGAGCCTGAGCTATTATGAAAGTAATATAATTAAAAACCACACTTTGATCTATATCCCTCTCCGTCGTTACCATTCCATCCCTAAACTTATTAGCAAAAAATCGATTAATATTGAAAGAATAAGACACACCTGTACTCTGTTTGCAATATCACTGACGTAAGACGCAGTAGCCCCCTGGGCATCTGATAGATCGTTATAATTGATGCTGCCTGAGTTGTATCCTCGTGCCACTTCATACGGATTGCCATTAGTACTAGCTCCAACGTTCTGGTCATTGAACCATTGGACAAGACCGCCTCCTTGAGAGGTTCCCTGGGTACCGTCTTTAACCATTTGAGTAATACTTCCTTGAGCGTTATTAGGATCAAAGGACACCGATCCTGCATAGGCTTGCATGAGGCCACAGTTTTCCACGCCATTATTAGTGCAGCCAACATACACATCGCCGGTAGACTATAGATTGTCAGCTTCAAATGGGATCTCAACTTCAATTTGTTAGACTGGAGGTTCTCTCTTACCTCTTGCATAATAATTGCTAGAATCAGACGCGCGTCAACTTTTGAATTTTGGGAGATTTCTACGATTGCGTTGTAAATATCTCCTTGGATTGGACCTGATTCTTCAAGTGCCATCGAGGTCTGCTGGTTAAGATCGAACATGTCTTGGAAGTTCATCCAGTTTGCGAATGGAGGAAAGTTAGAAGCCGGACCCCCGAAGCAGTAGTAATACTGCGGATCTTGGTAGCCAGAATTACCAACAGTGAAGGACGGATTGTACCAATTCAGACCAGTGCCAGTGACAGCAGGACCGTTATTAGGAGGGGGAGGTGGAGGTGGAGGGGGGGGTGTTCCCCCGGTGTGCACGTAGGCCGCCACAACACCACCCCATCCACCATTGTTGGCGCTTTCAGTCGCAGCATCAACCGTATTTTCAACGATAATATTGGTGATGGACTTGACGTTTGTTCCATACATATACACCGACCCCGCTGATGAGAGGATCCTGACAGCATTCGCCTGGCAATCACCAGTGCAGGAGTGGCCGACGCCACCATTGAAGAATGCCCAGACACAACCTCCGTACAGGAATAAATTATAGGAGCCCCGGATCCGCTCAAAGAAAGCCATGCGGCAGTCAGCATCGCCAGCGGCACAGTTGCTGAAGTTGGGGTCACTGTCAATCAAGTTATCTGTCCACGGAGCAGGGTCAAGATCAGGGCCGCCCACACCTTGCCAATACGGAGTCTCACTCTGCTGGAATCCAGAGAAGACGTTCTGGGCATACTCGAAGTTATATTGATACAGCGTGTGGTGCTCCATTGCTGTGCCGACAAGCCATGTACCCTGGGTAGCTTCAATCAGCATACCACGGCCGGTTGCGATATTCTGAGGATTGCCACCATCCAGGTCATGGTCCGCAGTCCAACCCCACATATTTTCAATGTAAACAGAGGAGGTGTTGGTGAGATGGAGAAGGCCCCAAGCTGCTTTACAAGTATCAGGGGTGCCGGCGCAGTTGGTCTGAACTTTGGAGCCAGCAGCACCACCAATACGGAAATGAGAGTTCCAGAAACCAACATCACCAGGAGTTGAACCGGCAATGTTCACCTCGACCTATCCAGAGGTACCAATGTTAGCAAGGGGAGTGGTTCTTCTTCCTCTTAGAAATGGTTGATCGTTTAACTCACCAGTTTGCAGCCCTGTAAGACATCGGCAACTGTAAACACCATGTCGCTGATTTGAGCTACACCAACATCTCCTACATTTCCAACTTGGAACATGGTCCCTGGGGCATCTGGATTGTAGAACTGGGAGCCAACGGCACTGATGGCGGAGGCATAGGCATCTCCTACAATGATCGAGCCAGCTGGCACGAAGACGGTACCGGTCACGATGTATGTTCCGGCAGGGAAATAAATAATCTTGCAGCCCGCATATTGTCGCAATATCGCATTGATATTAGCAGTGTCATCGGTGACCCCATCACCCATGACTTGCAGACCACTGACCTGCTTAATATTCACGAACTGATTGGCAGAATACTGAGAGTAGGTTGGAGGCACCATTGTAAAGTAGTCAAAATTTGAGTCGAGCAGGGCTGATGTCCGCGGTGTAGTGACCATGAGGCCTTGGTCATTCTGTGGACTTGTGGCACCGCTAGAATACTTGTATGGTTATTAGTAACGGGGAGGCAATCGAGTACTCTTTAGAAGTACAGAGTGTTTATAACTTACGAGATTCCCATGTACCCAGGTGTTCACCACATTTCCTGAGAGAACGACTTTTCCATTCAGAGTCACTGTGCCACCACTGTTGGTATTTTGTACATTGTCCAGGATGATAGAATTTTGGGCACTGCCACCTGAGTTGGTGGAAGTAACCATGGTGCCCAAAGAGTTACCAGTAGAGTCGATCATCGTCAGTGAGCCTGACACGCCGCTGGCATCAATGCCGACAGCACCATTTTCAAAGCTACACTTCAAGCAAACGATTTGAAATGCCCCGGCTTTGATACCAGTGTTTGCTCCGTTGATTGTGATGCCTTTTAGGATCCATTGCTGGCCGCTCAATTCTATCCCAATAGAGCCACCAAAAAATGTCAGGTCATTCTAATGCGTTGATTAGCATGAAATTCTCCAACATGTGAACCAGCCATGGGAACTTACCAGGATAATATTACTGTTAGAATCATATTGAGTAGTGATGCCAACGTGATCCGAGAAGTCTGGCATGTTAAAGACAATGTTCGTTAATTGAGTGGCCTGGCTGACTGTCCAATCCAGCAGAGCAATTGCTTTTGTCGTGGACACGCTTGTAGAATCGATGCCTATGTTTTTGATTCCCATATAAAAGTTAACGGTGCCTCCCTGGTTCGGGTCCTTGCCGTAAATGATGTGGTCATTGGGGAAATTCGAGCTGGCTTTCAGGGTTGGTGGATTGAGGGCATCACCGATTATGACGGTGCCAACGTAGAGTTGGAGACTCCCTTCCATCAAATATGTTCCAGCCGGAAGATATACGATGGCGGGTTGACTAGTGGTCCCCATGGAATTGCTGGTCCGAGCAGGGCCGTTCGATGCTCCCGCTGTCGCATTGCATATTAGCAAGGTCGCTCAGCCTTGACGACCAGAGAGAAAGAAAATTGACCTACCATTGATAGCCCGTTGAATTGCTGCGGAAGCATCAGTAGTGCCGGTGTTATCAGCCTGAAAATCCGTCACCACATTCCGGAAGACTTTGTAGTTGGCTTTATAAGACGATTCCATGAAGGATGATTCTCCATCGTGGACAATTGACTCATACCAAAAGGTGCTCGGATTGTCTTGGGTAGGTCCTGAGCAGGCCTGGCGCTTCTGGTGTTTTTCTGGGTTGGTAGTATTTCCATGGTTTTTCACATGGGCCAAATGAACCCAGGGCTGAGCGGTCTCATTTTTAATAGTAAAGGGAATGCCACTGTATAGCCATTGATTAGTCCGTGTCAAAAGAAGGATTCCTAAATCTGAGGATGGATGGGAGTCGGAATTCCTGTGCACTTACCTTTTATGAGGCACGTAGTCGCGCGAAGGGACCCATTTAAGAATATCAAAAGAACTATAGTTGGTAAAAGCTTGAAGATGGATGTCGGCCGGGACAGCAGCAGCAGCAAGTAAAGGCAGGGAGATAACAGTATTAAGAAGAAAATTAAGTCTTGTCATCTTGGCCAGCTTCAAAAGAAAAAAGAGAAGAGAAAAGGGTCGGTGACGGCCTGGTCATCAAGAGGGACCAGCCATAGGTTCTCCCTACATGACTTTATATATATTTTTCAGCTATGACCGTTATGCCTCTGCTAAGGGAACATTTCCCATTACTATTTGATAATAAGAATCGTCGCCTGATTGTCTTTAACTCGGTCATCATCATCGTCAGCTCACGCGGAGACACCTCCAAAGTGGGACTCATAATGACTTCGCGATGAAAGATTACATGCTTCAATAGCGCTGACTGCTGGATATGTATGTCATTAGTGGCACTGACAGCTTCAAAGCTTATTAGTCTACCCAAGCTTTCCTCCGGTGTATTCACCAAACTAGCGCCTTTATGCCCGAAGAATCTTACAGTCAGCACGGAAATTCGAAGAGGAAGGGAAACTAATCTAGGAAGGTGGCAGGCAGATCAGATGTAGTTGACTATTTTTTCCTCTCGTTCCCACATGGTTCCTGAAGCTTGTGTCCACTAATTGGAGTAAATCTGTGCCTGGATGTCAGTACCGAAGTTGTTGCCTTCAACAGAGTCTCTACTGTAATTCGCCTCCTGGCGAGCCTGGGTTGCGCCCCTAGCCGAGGCCTGAGTTTATTCAGACACAAGCACGACAAGCACCAAAGAGATTTCTTATTAACAACAAGCCCTTGTTGTAATCCTTGTCGCGCATCCTGGGTCAACACTAGGGCAGTCAATCAGGATTAAATATGCAATATTCTGCCAGGTACAGAACCCTAGTCTGTTCCAGACCGTCTTCAAGCCGTCCGATATATTCTTACTAGTTATTTAATGCCGCAGCCCTTTTTGCCGTCTGAACATTGTCCACCCACTCCAGCTGCAGCATGTCAGCTTAAAAATATCCAGTAAGATGATTTCTATGCACAGTTGCCTAATACAAGAGTATAACATGGGATGGAATTTCGGCGGGTCGAGCAATTATCATAATGTTGGCCTGAAAGGACGAAAATGCATATGGGCCTTGAAAAAGTGGTTCTTGTTTTCTTACTCGTTTCAACTCAATCTCCTTTTTTNCTGTCTGAGTATTTACTACTTAGCTAATTCCCAATATATATTGTAACTAGTATACACAAGCCTCCAATTTATTGTTACTTATTAGCAGATACACAGTTCGTTATTCGATCTCCAGTCAAGTCACATCGTCATATTGACAAACCGGCCTGTACAATCGTATAAGCATTGCCCCTATTTGCACTTTCGTTAGCACAATTATCAGACCAAGAGCGGAGTTTCACCCCATTTACAAAGCAAAATTTGCACCAACCAGAGAGCCAAGCGGAGCCTGTGTTTAAGTAATCAGAGTCCCAGCCGTGTCTCTTACCGCCTCGAGTCTGACATATTCGGCCCGTTATAAGGGATGTTGCCGCATTACAGGGCTGAACTAAACCCCCTGACTTTTCATAAGATGGGATTATAGTTGCTAATTGGTGTCCAGATCAGCGCTAGGTATTAGGAGTAAAAAGATTTTATCGACTGTTGCACCATGTGAGTTAATTCTTTGGCAGATACTGCAGTATCAGGCTATCAGGCTATCATCTCAATGTCTCAGTGCCGAGCCTATTCTGATAAAGGCAAGTCGGCGTTCGGATACAAGTAAGCAACATATTGACACGTTTGTCGAAATATAGACCGTACTACTAAACGTAATTGGCTTACAGTGCTTCAGACTACTTAAGTCAGAAAACCTAAGCCCACACTAGATTATGTCATTAGCACTATACCACAAGTGTCAAAGATTAATACGTGCGTAACCGCTGTGGTCGACTGTAAACTTAACCATAATTGACGGAGTTAACAGTCGAGTGTATGAAGAGTTTTCATTACTTACCCTTTTATATATATTATACAGACTAGTGATAAAAGTTATTATGTTATAGAATTTATATTTATTATAGTTTAACTATTACACTTTAACCTTTGACAAGTTATAGGTTCGAATACTGTTTATAGTAATTTAATTAAATAATGTTGACTGGAAATGCAGGAATACAGAACCATTATTGTATTGATTGCTTAAGGAGTTTACAACTACAGTAGATTCTATATATACAGAGAGTTATGGCCGTAAAACCGTTATGGTCAATAGTTACGGTCGTACAGGCACCCGTAAGGTGCTTATAGTTGCCTACAGTGGTAGCTTACCGTAAACCCTATCCGTAAGCCCTAGCATAGGCAACTGTAAGAACACTGTGAAGTGGCATCTGTAAACTCTAAATATTACAACATGCCCCTATGCTATGAACATATGAAGGCTATGTAAAGTAGATCTAAGTTTCTTATAGTGAAAACACCAAAATTGATAGCCTTGTAAGGACTTAATTCATGGTATTTAGCTTGATGGACTGTAAATTCAACAATTTAAGGAAATCAGTATGTTTCTAAGTTATAAGTAACTTTGTAAGGCTGTCAGTAACCATAATTAAGGTAAGTATATAGTTTAACTTAATTTTACTAGATTAAACCTTCTTGTAAATATAATGATAATGTATATTAATATACTTAACATGATTTGATTATTTTAACATTTTAACAAGTATTAAAAAGTCTTGATTATCATCATTTAAGGTTGTAATAATCTTAATGCTAGTTATAGTTATTTTGAGCTTAATAAGAAGCCTTAATAGTTAAATGACTTCTTAAGAAGCCTTTGATAAAGTATAATATTCAACCTTTGTAATTAATAAAGTAATGTAAGTATTAGTAGAATAGTGGTTATGTACATGTAATATTCACATGCCCTTGTAAGTTAGTCCTAATTAGGTAGTAGGAACGAGTAAAGCTCTTACAACTTTGCCCTCTTACTCCTATTTGTACAATAACCATAGAATAGCACAACAAGTATATTATGTATAATTGTATATTGTACTTCATGTTACAGGTAAACTGACATTGATCAGTTTATACATATAAATCAAGAGATTATCATTCAATTAGTTAAATGCTAAGTAGTCTACTTTTGAAGTTAAATCTCAGGAGATTATAACTTTTATTCAGTTAAACGTCCAGTAGTTTACTTACAAAGCTGAAATCTACCTAGTCAAAGAGGAAAACAGTTATTTATTAACTTATAACTTAATTAATTAAACATTAAGTAATTTACTTTTATAATTGTTATTGTTAAACTTGTTTTTGTTAAAAACAACATATTTGGTTGGACATTAAGTAGTCTACTTATAAAGTTGTATAATTAGCTAATTAACTAATTCTATTTGAAAAACTATTCTTTTACAACTTATTTTCATTAATTTCTATTTAAAAATTACTTATATTCTTTATTACTCTTCTTACAGACTGGAAATAATACATCAAAACTATAATCTTTCATCTTACCTTCACTTTCATCATAGAATTACAAGCTTTTACAAGTATACAGGAGAATTTAAAAGCTTATGAAACTGTGACGATTAAGAAGACTAAGAAGTTATTATACTCTTAAAGACATTTGTCCAAGCCTTTAAGATTATGGAGTTTATTACTTATAAGTAAATACTCTTTATACTCAAGTATAACCAACTTTGCTTTTTAACTACTTAAGCACTTTGTATTAATACTAGTAGACAATAATATAAAGCTTAGGAATAACAGGAAATATAGTAGAAATAAGAGATATAACAAGGATTATAAAGGAGAATAGGCTAGAAATTATTACAAGGGTAATAAAGAGTATTATAAAGGTGAATTGGACAATATTAATTAAGAAATGAGAATAGGGAATAAACCTTAAGGATGTTATTATAAAGGACATACAAGAATACTTAACTATCAAGGTTTACAAGTATTACCTTAACAGAATTAATAATGCAAACTTATAAGACTTATTCTAAAAGGACTTTAAGAACTTTATAATTAATACTTTCAAGGTTATTACTTAAAAAGAGATATAAAGCTTATAGAATTGCTTTTATTATAGTAATATATATATAATGTATAATACTAAGAGTATTATAATTATTTAAACTCTTGTGAACATTATACAAGAGGAGGAATAACATTTATAAAGTGAAGAAGACCTTTAATATACTTCTTAAGACTTTTAAAAAGGACTTATTACTTTTGTAATTATTATACTTCTTATAATTACTTACTTTACAGATGTTTAAATCAACTTTAAAGTTCTTAGTTCAATGTATATAAGTTGGGAATTAAGTACTTTTCTAACCTCTATAACCTCTTAGAATGACTATTAACAGTTTTACAGGTTATAACAAGACTACAACTCTTATTATGAGCTTAGCTTATTATTATTACCTTCAACTCAGCTTATGTATATAAAACAAGTCTTTGATATTGTCAAGATGTACATAAAAGACTAAAAGTATAATAGAATGACTAACAACTTTAAATACAAATTGATGATCTTTAAGAGTTATTATGAATAAGTAGAATTGTTAGAGGAATTTTATATTAAAGTGTTCCTTACTATGTTAACAAGGTTAACAAAAGGTTATTTTATTGTTAATCACCTTATTAAACACATGTTTAAAGAAGTATATACTTACTTATATAACTTTTACAAAGAACTTACATATTATTGTTGAATTTATACTGAATAAGAAGGTATAACATTAACCTTAATTACAATTGTAAACCTTAGGAAAACAATACTTGAGAATGTATAATTACTTATCAACAAGCTTTAAAAGCTTTAATATAGCCTTTAACTAGCTTATAAGATGACTAATATTCTTTATAAGAAGTTGATTATTGCTTGTTAAGGATTTTCAGCATGTAAATATGCTATTTTAAACTTATTAAGAGATTTAAGGTAATTTATCAACAAACTTTATTTATCTATCATATTATATAAGAAGGAAAAGGAATAAGAACATAATAATGAAACCTACTTTACAGACTATTGTTATTATACTAATCATAATATAAGTTAATGATTTAATCTACAAGGCCTTAAACATATTACTTTATACTTTTAAATGTAAGGAAGATGCTTTATATATAAAAGGGAAGGGTGTTGATTATGGAAATACTTGTAAGAAGAGTAAGATGCAAAGAAAGCATGTTTTAAAGCTAGAAATATAAGTAAATTTAGCTTTAATGTTTGTGGTTTTGAACAATGTTTCAATGAATAGTTTAAACAATATGTTGTTGATTATGAAGGAAGTAACTTCGAAGAAGACAAATTAAGCTCTTATATACTTATATAAAGTAAAAACTTTAACCAATTTTATTGTAGTAATCCACAACTCTTGTAGCAAACCCTCGGCATTGAACTCCTTACTTTCAAGACCTTATTTGCTTATAATAATATAAAAACAAGCCTTAAAGAACTTGACTAGCCTAAAACTATATTCTTTACTATAACTATGTTCTTTATCTCATGTAGAAGTTTCTTAGTAGAATTAATTATACTAATTACTATGGAATTAGCTAATAATGCTTTCTTATACCAACTAACTACTAAGGTGTTAACAATTAAGAATTACCTTTAAGAACTTGACTTAAAAACCTTCACAATAATCACAACAGAAGTATATAGTATAAAAAGCTTAATAAGGTACAATTCAAGATAATTTCATAGAATCTTGATTGATACAAGAGTTGTAAAGTACTTTACAGCTAGTTATAGTCAATTCAAAGTTTTACAACAAGTAAACTAAACTATAACACTGAATACTGTAACTAAAGGCATAGTGATAATACAATTTAGAATTAAGAGTATAACTTTAATAGGTTTTATATTAGTGAATACATTAATTGAACAAATTGAATTTTATATAATTAAGTTGACTATATCCTTTTTGTTATACTTAATAGATATAAACTAATTAGATATATATTTTAACAACTTTATAAACTTACTTATTACTTTATAAGGAAGTGTTTTAGTCATATAATGATTTAGCCATAACTTTTTNACTTTAAGACATATCTTTACATACTCTTGTTTTTAATTTACTAAAAGAAAACTCTTGTTTCTTGACTAATATAGAATTACAATGTTTATACTAACATTTTAACTATTTGTTAGTAGTCAGATTATAATGTATATTAGATTGTATAAGCTATGATATTAACAAAAACATATTAGAATACTTTATCAAGTTTTATACTTATTATTAACATTATAATAAGTTGTTAAGAAGATTTAGATTCAACTTATAAGATAATGTTAACTTTAATTACTTTATTATTGTTAATATCTTTTACATTAACAATAAACTTATACTTTATATCATTAACAAAAGAATATATTATTAAGCTAATAAATAACTTTAGAATATCAGTATAAAGTATACTTAGGATACTTTACAAGCTTGTTAGATTAACACTTACTTAAGACCTTTAGACTAGATTATAACTAATATTAGAAAGAACTTTGTTAATAAAGAGTTCTAGCAAAGTGTTATAATTATAAGAATAACCTTGAAAGTGGTTTTAGTAGAAGCTTATAACTTAATTAGCTATGTTAAACGATATTATGCACTTGTATGATATGCTTACTAGATAATTGTAATTGAAATCTGTAATCTTGATAAAGATATAACTTTATAAATAGTATTCAAGGTTGTCAATGATTTAGTAAGACTTGATAAACTTGTCTTTATACTATTAGTTTATAGTATTTACTTATGTATATTAGAACTTAATATCCTAGCCTTAACTATAAGTTAAAGAGTTATGATGATTAAGAAGGCTATAGAGGAAATCAGCAAAATCAAGGCAAAACAACAAGTATAAGATATGATCAACATATATAATAGCCTTGATATAAGTATTATTCATGACTTACTGTTGAATTCAGATGTTCTTGTGTAAAGAGTAAGAAACACAAGTTAAAACAGAAGTTAAGAAGAGTTATACAAGTTTGTAAGTATAAACAAAGAAATATATGTATTAGTATTATTATATAAGAACATACTATTCAGGTTAATGGTTATGAAACCATATCTTATACTTATGAAAAGAATTGATAGAATTAAGTTACTAAAGCTAAAGTTAGAAACTACAATTACTAAAGAGTATTAAGAGGAGCTTAACAAGTTGACTATAATTGTTGCTTTACTATTAATACCATCAGTAAAGTGTAGACATAGAAAACCTTGTAAATACCCTGAAGTCATTATCTTCTTATAAGATGAGGAACTTGAACAACCTTAATTTATAACCTTATGTCAAGCTGAAATATCAAGACTACTTGAAAAGGGTGTTTTTGAGATTGTAAACCTTTAAAGTATGCTTAATGATATATATATATTTAATACTAGGTTTGTAAATGAAATTAAGAACAAGGGAATTGAAAAAGCTTTTAAAAAGTCATACTTTATAGTATAAGCTTATAAGGATAACAAGAAGAAGCTTGTTTTAACTTAATCACTTACTATTTAACATGTTAGTTAGTATATTATTCTTTGTATTGTTATTATAAAGTATAAAGACATAAGTTTGTACTTACAAGACATTTCACAAGTATACATGTAGTCTACCACCTTACTGAATTAGGATTTCTATATATAACTACCTTTAGAGCTTATAAAGCAACTTAGTCTTTATGAAAGCTTAATTTTACAAGTTGTAAAGCTACTTTACAAAGTCTTTAAAGTTAGAAATTACTAGTTCTAGACTTATTACTCTTATTATGTCAAGGCACTTGTTATAAAACTATCAACATACAACTTTTGCTTATTGTATAATACTAAACCTTTTAGTGTTATAAGGCTTCAAACTAACAATACCTTGTTTGTTGAAGATGTTTAATTTGCTGAACTTAAGCAAGAATAATTGAAAAAAGCTAATTTCCTAACAAAAGAACATGAAATGTTAATTATTAACAAGGGAATTAAGTTTAATAAAAGTATTATATAATTGAATAATACTAGAATTTTACTTATTCAAGAGTGTTAATGTATTAATCTACAACTTGTAATTAGGAAATCAACTACTATAATAAGCTTATAAGGAATTATATGCTAAAACCTTATTATTAAAGAGTAATATATTATACAATATACTTAAGGAGTATATATAACTTTAGTTTACTAACCAAAAGTATTATACAACCTATTAGTAATCACTTAAACTATTGATCTTAGCCAAGAAGACATAAAATCATTGAATAAACACTTATAATAACAAATCCAGAATGTTGTCAGAGGAATACAATTCATCAAGTTTAATAAGGAGACATTACAACTATTAATCTTTATAAATGCCTTATTTGTAAATAACAAAGACTTATTGTTATAAATTAGCTATATTATAACATTTACAGACTAAAAAGGAAATGTAAATACATTATACTGGACGTTGATCAAGTGTAAAAGGGTTATATATAGTGTTTTAACCTCAGAATTGTACAGAATAGCTTATGGATTCAATATAAAGGTTATAATCAAGTCAATTATTAAAGAAATCCTTGAAATTGACCTCTTACTAGTTATATGTACAGATTTGAGGTTATTATACAATTACCTTGTCAAGTTAAGAATTATACAAGAAAAGTAACTCATGATTAATATAATATACCTTCATCAAGTGTATGAACAATGCTAGATCACTGAAGTATAATGGATTGAAGGAATTACAAACCTAGTTGATTTTATGACCAAAGGAAAGTTATTTAGCACTTTAAAATAGTTGTTGGATATGAATAAAGTATAATTAGAAGTGGTAGAATAAGTAGAATATAATGGTGTAAGTAGTAGAACAGAGAATTATATGGAGGAGGGATTTAGAGTTATTCTTAATTAAACAATTAACATGTGATTAGGAAAACTCTACAGATTTGAGCGTTTTNAAGAGTTATAATGTACGATCATTTTTAGAGTAGCTTTAATGTTGGTAGAATAATGGTTATGTACACATGATATTCATGTGCCCCTGTAAGCTAGTCCCGATTAGGTAGTAAGAACAAGCGAAGCTTTTATAGCTTTGCCCTCCTACCCTTATTCGTACAACAACCATGGAATAGTACAACGAGTATATTATGTATAATTGTGTACTATACTTCGTGTTACAAGTGAACCGACAGTAAGGAAAGTATTAATAATGCTAAGAAATAAGTCCTTTAACAAGAAAGAATATATAACTTATAATAGAATAATAAGTTTTAATATACTTATTATAATTAATATCATTATAGTTATAATAGTTAAGATCTTTACTGAATGTGATATTATAATTATATATATGAATAAGATACTAGTAAACATGTTTGACTACTTTTAAGTATTAAACAAAAGGATTTTGCAGAAATTGTAATAACTTAGAAGTTATAAAAGTAAGATCAGGTCTTGTTTATATTATAAGATACATTAACAAACCAACTTCCTTTATATACAACTAAATATTAACTGTAAAAGTAATATCTTCGTTTTTAACCAAAATTATAAATGCTTTAACTTTTATAAGAGACTAAGCTAGTTTTATATTGTTATAATTAAAGTGTTTAAAAATTTTATTGATATATATATCTTAGACTATAAAAATAATCTTGTTTTAGCAATTATAAATAATACATATGCTTAGAAAGTATATAGTTAATCTTATATCAACTATTTCGAAGAGATTATGTAATTTCTTCTTCAAGGTTATAAATTAAGGGCTTTTTNAAGCTTATAATCAGAAAGTCGTCAATATAAGTATAAATATAAATTCTTAAATCAAGATTATAAAATATATTTAAATTAAAAATTAACAAAGAATATCTAATCTCTTTTAACTTTATAATAAGCTTTTACTATTAATAATATAATATTTGTTTTAAGTTATAAAGTAACTTTTAGAATTGTAAAATAATAGTTTTTAAACTTATATATTTAATGTTTATATTATTAATTTTAACATTTAATTTTAAAAGGTTTTTAATTATAATATCTTCAAGAAGTTCAATATAGATTTCAGTATTTATATCATCATTTAAGAATATTATAATTATGTTTATTTAGTTAACTTCTTAATTAAAGTAAGTAGTTAAAGTTAATAAAGCCTTTTAAATAATAAACTTAGTTATACTTGCTTAAGTTTAATCATAGTCAATACTATAATATTGTTTATAACTTTTAACTACAAATCTAATCTTAAAATATTTAATTTTATAATCAGAGTTATATTTAACCTTGAATACTTACTTGTTATAAAGAGTGTATTTCTCTTCTAGGAGAGTTGATAACTTAAAAGTGTTATACTTTATTAAGAAGGCTAACTCAGCCTTCATAATGTCATCTTACCTTTTATAATATATTGAATTACAAGCTTCTTTAATTGTATTTAACTTTAATGGATTTGTAAATACAACTAAAGCATAACTTATATTTAAGGCTTACCTTGTAAAAAGACAATATTTATAAGCTATTACAATGTTTATAAGCTAGCTTATAATTTTATTATCCATAATGAATACCCTTGAAGAGTATTCTACAAGTGTATTTAATAATTAAGATAATATAACAGTTTTTACTCTAGTCAATTATAAACTTGAGAAGTTGATATTTAATGTAATTATGTTAAGTTTCTTGTTTTTAAAACCTTTAAGCTTATTATAACCTTTAAAAGCTTAAATAACAAGTACTTTTTAAATTATATCTAAAGTATTATTATCATCTTCTATCTCCTTTGTTATAAACGATTTAAAGACTTCTTCAAATGTTATATCAAGATTTAACATTATAAAAGTCTTTATATTAACAAAATTTAATATTATAAAAGTCTTAATATTAACAATTATAATATCTTTAAGTACTAATTCAACATTTAAGGCTTTAAGAAGACTTGTAAATGTCTTCAAGTCTTTGAGTTTAATATTTCCTTTTATAAAAGTAATATATAATGACTGTACAAGCTTATAAGAGTATATTAACACTTAATAATAATATATTAAATTACCTTTAAAGCTGAGAAGGATTCCTTCTTCAGCTTTAAGAGTTATCTTTTACAATTTAACATGTTGATTAGTATTAATATAAACTAATACTTTAAAACTAATTACTTGTAAGTTAGATATATCTAGAATATAATTACCTTCAAGGTTAACTTGTTTTATAAACTTAATGTATAAAGTGTTATTCTTTAATATTAGTATTGTTAATTGATTTCTGACTATTACAATTGTTTTATAATATTCTAACTACAAATACTATAGTATATTATTTATAATCATCATAATATACATTTATATGAATATAACATATTTAACGCATTTAGAGTATTCTCCTTGATATGAAGTATACAAAGTAATAATAATAACTTTTATACTATTCTTTTAAATGTATTTATCAAGCTTTTTNACTATTAAACTTATTCCTTTTGTTAATATGAAGGTGTTTAAGAATAGTTTTATATTAATTCTTCATCAAGGCAATATAGTAAATAATAACATCATAAGCTCTTTTCTTCTCCTTATAAGTATAACTCTATATAACATTTATAACATCATATATAATTGTAATAGTATAATTATACTTATTATAACCTAGAGGAGTAATTGTAAAAATATTAATATTAAGTATTTTTATAACTTTTACAACTTGTATTTTAAGCTTCTTAAAAATGTTCTTCTAAGAGTAATTATATTCATAAGCTTTGTACAAAAAGGTTTCTTCTTTTTTTTACTACTTTTATAAGGCCTTTATTGATTTTAATAATAATTTTTATAATATTCTTAATTACTTTAATACTAATATAATTAAGGTATTAATAAATAAGATCTAAATTAAGTATAGATTGCTTAATTAGAAGTATTATAAGGAGAACTTTTAGGATATTAGTTAATTTCAAATATATACTATCTATAAACATGTTTATAATACTAAATTCAATTCTATTCTTATTGTAAATGCTTTTTGTAGTTATATAAGCTTCTTTACCTTGATTTAAAAGCTTTACTCCTTTAAGAACGTTAACTGAGAAAGTAAGGATATAATAAACATTAAAGAGTTATAAAGTAAATGTTAAATTATCATTTAACTTTATTTTAAGTATAATTATACTTAAGTTAGTAATTTAAGTAAATTTATTTCTTATTTTTATAAGTATTAGATCATGATACTCTTAGTAAGAATTTAACTTAAACTATGATATATGGTTTGTTATATAATCTGTAATGCTTATGTCCATAAGCTAGTAGTTATAGTTGAATATAAAGAAGTTCTTAAGATTTACAATTATAAAAAAACTAGATTTGTTTAAGTTGATTATATTTAAGTTAAAANTCAAAGTTTAAACTTGATTTTGAGGATTTAAAGTCTTTATCCTTCTTTTTTATTATGCTTTTTNAACAAATTCTTTATGTTTCTCAAGATATTTTTCCTAACAATCAACTTCCTTATAATTTGGCTTTTCATAATAAGAACACTTTTCTTTTGGTTTTTTATTAGACTTATTAACTTGTTTTCAACTATAAAGTATTATACTTAAACTATTAGATTTTAATACTTCGTCTGAAATATCTTCTATAAGAGTTTCAAGGGAAAGGGATGTTTTAAAGTATATTGCTAATCATTGTCAGTCAGTTTATACAGTAAAAGAGTCCTCTAATCCCCTTATAAAGAAAAGCTTGTAGAATATGTCTAGTAATATAACTTTTATATTAATCAAATTACTCTTTAAAACTTTAAATGTAATAACATAACTTTTAACCAAGTTAAAATGCTTGTATTTAACATTAATTAGCTTAAGGATATATTTTTCCTTAAGATTATAGTTTAAACCTTGATATTAAACTTTTAAGGTTTCCTAAGCTTCCTTAGATGTAAAATACTTTGAGATAAGAGTATTAGCTTCCTTGTTGATATTTAATAATATATAAAGTTTAACCATAGAATTTACTTTTTCCTAAACCTTAAATTCTAAGGTTTCTTTACTGTCTTCTATTTTAAGGCATTTGATATTACTATTTGTATAACCAAGATAACCCTTTGATTTGAGAATATTAATGACCATAGTACTCCATAGTTTATAATTCTCAGGACCTTTCAACTGGTATTCCTTCGGTAGTAGAAGACTTGATTCTTCTTTCATTTTAAAAGATTATAGTAGTTGTTGAATAAAGGTAAAAGATGAAGTCAATCGAATAGCGATTCTGATTAGCTGACCAAGCTTATAACCTGTTGACTGGAAACGCAAGAATACAGAACCACTATTGTATTGATTGCTTAAGGAGTCTACAACTACAGCAGATTCTATATATACAAAGACTTACGGCCGTAAAACCGTTATGGTCAACAGTTACGGTCGTACAGGCACCCTACGGGTACCTATAGTTGCCTACAGTGGTAGCCTACCGTAAACCCTATCCGTAAGCCCTAGCATAGGCAACCGTAAGAACACTGTGAAGTGGCATCCGTAAACTCCAAATATTGCAACAAATAATCTAATAATCTAGAAAGCTTAACAGTCGACTCNAAAAAGTAAAAGTTAAAATAGTAAAAATTATTCGGAAAACTACAAAAGAAGTTATGTTAACTTTAGCAACTAAAGAAATATTTACAAGTTTAATGTNAAAAAGAAGTACAATATTAAAATATATCATTGTTTTAAGGAAAAGAAAGCTTATGCTGTACGTTGTCATAAAGATTAGTGTGATTGTGAAAGGTTACCAAAGCTGTCAGTTTGCACTGAGAAGGCTTTAATTGAAGTACTAGAGAACTCCAAGAGGAACTGAGGGCTGTGGAGACTTAACACCTGTACAGGGTGAGGGCTACGAACTTACAGCATTCTGAGGAAATGTTGCAGAGCCAAGATTGAGTCATCCGATGATTTACGACTACTTCAACGTTTGTTGTAACATTATTACAAACGAAGACGGATTTTATGAACGTAGCTTCTGAGACAGCTAGCTATATGTGTACGCATATGTGTTGTGATATTCAACAGTTTTATATCAACAATGTAAGGGAAAATTCAGAAGGATTGATTTGATTATATTAGAAATTATGGATTTAGGGTTTAATATATAGACAATAAAGCTGGCTTATGGCCTACCATAACAATGCAACCGTATCAATACGGCTATGGTAGTAACAACTATATTCTTATTGTATTTGAACAGATCAAATAATAGAGTTGATGAATTGTTGAATATTTCCGTATGTGGAGTATTCACTATTCATAATTTTGTATATATCGCAACAAAAACAGACATTTCAATTTGGCTTTATATACATTATTTAGGTTTTGTGATACCAACAACTGATGGTATACTGAAGAGTACGATTATTGTTTGGTCAGAAATTTAGTGTTCAGCAAACGGAAAAAGATAAAACAAAGACCTTTAGCTACCTATAGAAAATTGCAATTGAAATGATGGCATTTACAAAAAAAGCTTTCTAAACAACAAGAAATAAAGTTATACGTGTGCATAACTAGTACCATTATTATATGAATATAAAATTACAATAGTGTGAACGCCAGAAGTTTTGGCCAAATGCCACATATTGCCCTAAATCTCCAACTGATCTCGGTTTGAACAATTATTGGGATACCTTTGTTATGAAAGATAAAACTCATAAATGAGATGTTATAGTGAGTTATTTATTAAAGTTAATTATAACAAGACTTATACATATAGGTATGGAGCTACAAATGAATGGAGTCATTCGGCGTACTATATAGCGTAAAACATGGGCCTCACTATACCTCCGTGTTAATATACATGAGTGTATAGTAAGTAGGCAGTGGCTAAATCCACACGATATAGTATTGGACAGCCAAGCCTGTTGAATAAACTCAATGTGGAGCACTAGGAGAGGAGGAGTTTAATTGCTATTATAACCATCTCCAATCTTTTTACAGGTAGTTATAAATACATAAATCGTTTAGGTTCTGTTCCTTAGAGGATATAATAACAGGCCCTTTCTTTAGTAGCGAAATCCCCGACACCAATGGTAGATACTTCATACCGAGTCCTATACTTTCGCCAGCAATAAACATCTAGAAAGAACCAAGAATATTCAATAGATACGTCAGAGAAGCCAACACCTAGAGCAGTAATTGATCTTTGAGACCAGAAAATGGAGCTCATCACGTGACGAGTCCGCTTCAAGTGGTGCATTCTAATACATGAGGTGATCTTCCAATTACTTAAGTTAAGATATGTGTCTTTAATTTGGATTGGCCAGAAGAAGACACTTCACAGATCTCGTTCTTTCTTAGATAACACAATTCTTGAAATATTTGTGGCACCATCGAGGATCAGGCAGCCGTGTGGACAGATCTCAGGTTGCGATCTATAACAAGACCGCTATATTTCCATGGATAAAAATAACAAACCTGCCATACACAATGTTTATATACAAAACAGTTGCATTGTTCCTTCTCTTCGCTATCGCTTTCATACCACTAGCGACTGCCGAGAACCAGACATATACAAATGAGACCGAAGAGGAAGAAAGTGAAGATCGTTGGGAAAGTTATGTGTCGACCGTTTATTCCTTCTACAACCTGACGGATTGGAGCTACTACAACTACTCATCCAATGAGAGAGCCGCAAGGAGCAGCATGGTTAGATGCAATGGTAAATTCTATGATCCCCTAGATTTCAAAGGCGGAGTGAATGATGCGTACGGTAAATACTACCTTGCCCAATACAAAACAGAACAAAAACTCAGCTTCTATTTTAGCTATCGCCTTTCACCTTGCGACAGAGGTTGCGTAAGATTCTCCCAACACCGCATAAGATTTTCGACTGACTCGCTATACAGAGTTTCAGCAGCCCAATCACGCAATGGGACACTCTTCGATGTCGCAGTTGTCCAAAGCAATGAGGAATACAAAAACATGATGGCACAAATACAGCAAGATCTTAAAGGGAATCGGTCAGCAGCAGACTTATCAAACATTCTGTCTATTCTGACGCTTTCTAGATCTATCTATTACACTGAAACAGATTGGAACCCAGGCTGGAGATGGGATGACTGGATTGGCATTCCAACTTATAAGGCCTATTATCACCGTATATACAACTACTTGAAATATGGGCCGCCGCCTCCTTTCACCCCAGATCCAACCCCAGTTTTCACCTCTATCTTGCAATCTCTTCGACTTGCTACAGAAGATTCGCTAGGCGTTACACTCAACTATACAGGATATCGGTACGACAAGGGAATCCATCTTTCATTGCCCTGGGAACTCAACGAAACCTTTACTCGTGCGCTAAAAAATGCAATGGCCTCTCTAGCAGCACCTGGAGAAAGTGCAGAGTTCAGGGGACCGTATTCAAGCCCGCAGGTTGATTGGTATAGTCATTCAAATGACCATGTTAACTATGGCGGCGAGGATGGCCTAAAACTGGCACAAGAACAAGCAATAAAAGGAGCCGAGATGGTGGAAATGGATGCGGCCCATAGACATGGGGAGTTTATTTGTGGTAATTACTATATGAAAGAGGAGCTGCGGATTATGGAAGAAATGAAGGCAAATGGAACTTGGGTTGAGCCGTTGTATTCGAGCAAGGTCCAAGTGCCGTGGGAGTGTAAAAATTGGGAAGAATGTTGGAGGGCCTGGCCTTGGAAGTGGAATTATGGAAAATAAGGTCTAATTGGCAAAGCTTCATTAATATCGTCATTGACTCTAACATCTACTAGGTCTGATATAAGTCGTACGAGTAAATCCAGTTCCTGGATCGTATATTTCTTATACGATGGTCCACAAAACAGTCTAGATTATTTTTACAGTCGGACACACCGCATAATTTCCACCGACTTTCTCATTCATCTTTTCTTCTTCACCTCAAATGAGGCACAAGTCGCAAAGGTATATGATATGCTTCAGAAATATCAAGATATCCTACTATCCATGGCGAAAGCACCAGACTGGAGCCCAGTTGCCCTAATTCGTCCATCACTTTTGCGAACACAATCATTCCTTCACGATGCAGCTAAAGGAATTAGATTGGCTGGACGAAATCCAATCATGCCACTTAATGCAACTTAGAAGTGAACGTATATACGTTAAATAATACTCTACGAATACATATTTCATCCTGCCACTGCTGTAGTCTGCGTAGGTTTCTCCGGATACTGCAATTTCGCCCGCATGAGTCTGTAATCTCTTTGAATGACTGGCTCATATTTGGCTGGATTCCCCACATCTGTACATTCTTTTATGACCTCGATCTTCGCATCGATGTCAGGACTTACGAAATATGGAATGGAATACCGAGCACGTGTCATCCGTTCATTGCCTGTAAAGCGATCTGCTGCAGATGGCAATGTCACCCGATGCAGTGTTGATTTAAGATAGTCTGAGAAAAGAGTCAGTTTAAGGATGTTTTCAAAATCGAAATAGAGCGTATTACCATTACTCCACCGCATCAACAGATCTCCAATATTCATCACACAACCGTTCTTTACCGGTTCCACTCCAATGAACTGTCCTGGTTGATGCTGATTTTCGACTTCCAAGCCACCGCAATCATCTTGGAATAGCATCGTGATACTTCCCCAATCAGAGTGTGCTGGCATCCGGGCGCTCTTCTCACTCTCCAACAGGGCAGCAGGAATTAGTGGATAATGTAAGAGACGAAGCTGGTTGTTATGACCGGCATGAAATTTTATCATAAATTCAGGGTCCTTGAGACCTAGACCGAGCCCAATGGCCGAGAGGATTTCATGAGCAACGCTATTGCACGTCCAGTAGAAAGATGTCATGAATTCGCGGAAGCCTGGAAGGACATGCGAGGGAAGCCAAACGTTAGGTTGCTCCTCGTTGGACTCGCTGCCGATTTCATAGCTTTCCTATACACGATTCAATACTACTATTTCAGTAGAGGTTGGGTTGTGCTCTCTAACCTTGCAATCCACCACCTCCCTTAATTTGTTCCCTACCTCTTCATCCGCACTGATGACTTGGCTTACCTTCTCCAAACCCGGCCAGCTGTACCCGCGATGTACAGCCGGACCATCTGGATGTGGGGCCAGCATCTTCTCTTCAGTCTTTAGATTAAAGAGTTGCTTTGACCAACGAAAAGCTTCTTCGAGGAGATCGGTAGAGACACCATGGTTAATGATGCATACGAAGCCGACATTGTGGCATGCGTCAGTGAGCTCTTTGGCGACTCTAATACGGCCTTCTGCTGACGACGCGGAGTACCAGTCGGCGAAGTCGATCACAGGAATGCTAGTTTCAGGCTGCTCTTGCTTTATCGAACCCATATTATCGGTGTCGCTATCACAGCACGTATTTTCTTATTCCTAGCTTGGTCTTGACTTTTGGAGGTGATGAACGCAGTTCTCGTCAACCTAGCCAATTCTTCATAAACGTCTCATATCTGAAATGGTAATACTCTGACTTAAGAAGTTAGTCACCTGGTCTTCAGATCGGGCAACTCCATCGTTCAAATTGGCCAGTTATCTTACAGAGCTTGTATCAGACGTGCGCGATCATCGTGCTGATAACTTACCATTGCAGTCAGCATCCCACTTTCCAAATCGAGAGAAGAGGAGTGATAATCCAAGCAGGAATACCGTATTTACTCACGGCTACCGGTATTGAGCTAGAAGTAAATGTAACGCTATACAGTGCGAATTGCCAGCACTAAAACAATAAATCATGCGCTAAATATGCCATATAGCGGAAAACAGGGGCCTTAGCTCCATACCGGTAGCCGTGAGTAAATACGGTATTCAAGGTTACAACGTGCAGGGTGTAAGGAAGTAGCAGCAACGCTCCTTGGCAAACCACTGCCCACTGCGGAGTAATTCTGGATTTAAGTTTGGGATGCTGACCAAATGCTTATCTTCGTTTGTTATCTCGAGAGCATGGGGTGCTTGATGTGGACATATATGTGCTCTGAGGATCTATCGAAAACCTAAGATTTCTCCTCATTCATCCTTGACGCATGGTTGATTATCGAAACGAGAAAACACAAACCACGATTCAATCCAGCGAAAATGGTGTCAGAGAAGACAAAGAAGAGGATCGCCTACTGGGCTCAAAAGCTCGAGTGTCCTGTTGATGACGACGCAAATTATGAGAATACATATGTATGCATCTCCCCAGCATTCGCCACATGTGTAACTAAATAATTAACTTTAGTGGTGCAATCGAGACTTAATTCCCATTCCAGAAGATAGAAGAACATGGACTTGGCAAGGTTTTGCTGGGTACTGGATTATCACTGGTATATCATCACGATATCNTTTTTTTTCTAGCCGGGGCTGATTTATTCTGCAAGGCGCAAACAATTCAGCATGGACGGCAGGATCGACCCTGCTGGCACTCGGCCTTAGTGTTGGGCAGTCTATGGGTGTTATTGTTGGAGGTTCATTGATCATCTCTATGATTGCTGTGGTAGCAGGATGGATGGGCTCTCACGACCACCTTGGCTTTACTGTTATGTCCAGAGCTTCATGGGGTATGATCGGTGGATTCTGGCCTGTGTTGAACAGAATCGTTACAGCTTGTATTTGGATGGGAGTCCAGACATATTGGGGTGGCCAAGCTGTCAAGATTATTCTCGGTGCCGTGATCGGACCAAAATACGCCTTTATGACGAACACACTTCCCCTGTCTGCCAACGTCGACACCTGTAGCCTGGTTAGCTTTTTCATCTTTCTCGCAGTCTTTTGTCCCATGTTATGGATTCCACCGGAGAATCTCCAACTCCCACTGAAGGTAGCTATTGTCTTCTGTTCTGAAGCAAGATATATGAACTGACCTGAGTTTAGATTGCGTTTGCTATGATTGTTTGCAACATTTTCGGCATGCTCATCTGGTCTGTCCGGACAGCACACGGAGCCGGAGCTCTCATAAACTCGCCAGCTACTAAGTCAGGTAGCACTTTAAGCTGGAATATAGTATATAGCATTCAAACCATCTTGGGTCTCTAGAGTAGAGGCATTGTTGGGCAATCAGACTGGACTCGCTATGCTAAGACCCCCAATGCCTCTCTCTTCGGCCAAGGCGTCACTTGTCCCTTGACTATCATCATTACCGCCCTCTGTGGTCTCATCATCACCTCCGCCTCCGCTACAATCTACGGCGAGTATTTCTGGAACCCATTCCTCTTGCTCCTTCACATCCAGTCCGTGTCCATGACACCTGCAGCACGAGCCGGTACATTCTTCTCGGGTCTTTGCTTCCTTGCTTCACAGATGTCACTATGTATTGTGCTGAATGCGATGTCTACCGGAATGGATATGGCTGCCCTCTGCCCGAGATGGATCAATATTCGGCGAGGTTGCTATATCCTGACTATCATTGCCGTTGCCATCTGCCCTTAGAACTTTGTAAATAATGTCACCACATTCATCGCTGTGCTTTCTGGCTGGTCGATCTTCCTGTCTGGTATGACTAGCATTCTCATCTTCGACTATTTCCTGGTCAGGAAATGCCAATTACACAAGGGAGATATGTATAAATCTGGAAAAGCATCCGCATACTGGTATACGGCTAGCTTCAATTGGCGTGCTATTGTGTCGTGGATGATGGGTGTTTGGCCTCTACTGCGTATGTCTTTCTTTCTTCTATCCACCATCCTCTTCTACTAATACTTATCCAGCTGGTTTCGTCCGCCGGGTCCAAGGTGTCAGTGATGGCAACGGCTGGGATCACGTATGTGACTTGAGCTATTTCTTTGGCTTCTTCGTATCGGGCATTCTACACTGGGCTTTGCACATTGCGTTCCCCACTCCGAAGCAGACAGGCGCCTCTCCATTCGAGATGGAGCTGCACAGGACCAGATTTGCACGTCTGGATGGTATTACGCAGGATGGCTATGTGGATAGCACGATTAGTTGTGAGCCCGAAGCGGTAAGGATTGGGCAAGAAAAGGAAGCCGGTGTTTGAGCTCTCTTTGAACGTGGAAAACAAGCAAAACCAATAATTCTTAGTGAATAAGGTTATATCAGACAGACAATCTTAACATTATCTCTATAGTAATAACCGTAGATCATCATCTAATTTGTACAGGGACTGAAGATCAAGTATTCCGTACATTTCAAGCATAACACCAACAACACGAAGAACTTGCAGGAGGTATACCATAGAGGCGGGAGTAGTTGTGTCAAAATCCACATAGTGGGCGACTTTTGACCTTTCTAAAAGCCACAAACTTCAGTAAAACCCAGGTTAGATGGAAGCAGGTACCCATTGATTCCTTATTAAACCTATGCACATAATTTAAATTCAAAAGTTAAATGTCAATTTGTATTTATATTATTACTTCTTTTAATTGGTATAATTATATTGTTTAAATCTTCAAAGCTTTTCGAGCAGATTGGAAATTCCTCCAGCTTCATCACCCTTACAAGCTTATTATATTAATTTGAATTAAATATTTTATACATTAAAAGATTTCAATTGGACCTAGTCTTGCAAATATTTGCTCCCATGTAGTTTCGCCCAAAAGACCACTCCGCACTGCACATTTAAGAGCAAACCCATAACACCTGACAAACCAACTACGGCTCTGAAGAGATAATTTAATTCAATGTGGTGCCATTGGTACGATAAAACTGTCTACCCAAGGACTCGACGTGAAGGACGACCGATACTTTTCTACATCATGTTTACTTGATTTCCAGAGAGCATCAAACTCGCCGATTCCGTACCTAACTGGAATTTTGCCTTGCTCCATATATTTATGCCTGTACGTTGGCCAAGTAAGATTAATGTCGTGTAGTTCATCCGACGGCAGCGTGTTATTAAGTTCCACAGCGTGTAAGCATATATCTGGATCAATCAAATGCTGGCCCGGAAAGTTAAGTATGATCGCATCTTTCATAGTGCATTCAAAAGTGATCGTGTCAGGATAGGTCTCAATCAAGTGAAGCATGCCTTGTCGACGTTCCTCCACTACTTCCATACTGGTACCAGAAGTGATCAGGCAGGGTATCCTTCTATCCCTTGATAGGAACCAGCCGTGATTGTTGCTACCATAGATCCAATTGAGTGAGATAACAGAACTCTCCCCGTTCCTTGACTTCCAAATTCCTTTCACAACGCCGGGAGGATCATCAAGTTCAAATATTTTCTCTGTGACGGACCCGCGGTTGTGACTTGAGCGGAAGAGTTGGGAGCCAGAGTGCTACCGCTATAGCCGGGCCTGTTTATTGAGATCACAGGAATATCCAAGAAACTGGCAACAGTTGCAATCGAATAATCTTTGTTAACATCAAAGTATATGGAATTATAACTTCCACCGGGGAGGCACACAATGAGCGACATGAATTTCCTCTTCTTTTTGGGGTCCACTTTTGGGATAGAAGCGCGCCATTGAACAGTGCAGTTGTCAGGCAATTTTAGGGTGAAAGGTAACATGGTGCAAGGATATGACGAGAGTCTACTGATAAGAAGTATTTAGAAGAGCGATCAAAGTTGTGCTTATTATTCATACCTCTTCTTTTAAAGTATAAAGTATTACTGATAATTTTCTAGATAGACAAGGGGGTAACTGCGTCCCACAACCTGACAACCAGCTTTTGGTATTACTGAGTGTGTCCCACAACTCCCCCGCTTTATATTCTGATGCCTTTAGTCAGGTGTGTATGAACCATCCATCCTAGTGCTAACAGGGCATCCTTTCCATTAAGCTTCAATAACCGGAATCTGTGGAGGATATTGTTTTGGCGCCGAGTCTTTTAGCAAGTCTACCACAGTTTATGGCAGTCTACGCAAAGGCAAATATTAGTTCGACACGTTCGGATCTGAGTCCTTGAATATGTCTTCTAATGTCCCACTGCGTAGTAGGCCCATAGTTTATATTGAACTAACCTTGAATGTATGATATATTGGACCCGGTCCAATTCAAATCCTAGATGCTGGGAAATAGTGAGCAATCTTATTAACGAGTTATATGCTTGACGGCGAGACTTTCTTAGTTCACTTGTTGAAGTTCAGCTAGCATCTTTCGGACACAAGTGCTCTTAATCTTCCAAACAAATAATCCTCTTCAAGTCAAGTATCTTCAACTACATCTACCATGGAACGTATTGATGTCCATAGTCACGTCCTGACACCAACTTACCTTAAGGGTATCGAGGCGTCAAAACCAGTAGGATACGGAAAAGTAGATGGGATTCCAAAGCTACCGTGCCACATGATAATGGGAACCGGTGAAGCAGCCACCGTGGAAATATCGTGGAACCCATTAGCACCCGGGTTGAGGCTGAAATTGAGGGGCTCCAATCAACTCTCATGAATCCCTGTCCTTTCGGGCCCAGTCGCAGCGAGCAAAGCTTACTTAAGCTGGAATGATCTTTGTCTGAATGGCACCTCTGGGAATAACGCTACCCCCTGCAGAGGGAGAGAGACAAAGGAAACATTTGTGCACACCATGCACAGCTCGCTGACCTTCATCTTGCTGTCGCTCGTCGTGCTTGCTTTCTTTCCCTCCCATTGTTCAAGATGGCTGCGCGACTCCCAACCCTAGAGCTGTTGAGTCTCGATTCTGCAGGATTGCAGCGAAAGCTCGATGCTGGCCTCCTCACCAGCGTCGAATTAGTCCAGGAATGTCTTGCACAAATCGACAAACATGATCATCGAGGCGCAAAGCTGAATGCGATGATTTCCATCGTCCCCAACCATATTCTGATGGAGCGCTCGGCCCAGCTCGACCGCGAGCGCACGGCAGGTCGTGTCAGGAGTCGATTTCACGGGATACCCATCCTGATCAAAGTCAGTCAGTTCAAATTTCACGATTATACCACGGTGAACCGTATTGACCTTGCCTAGGATGCCATCGCGACAGGGCCTTCTCTCGAACTGCCAACGACATTAGGTAGTCTTGCTCTGAAGCACTCGCTAGCCCCGAAAAGTGCGAGTATTGTTGCCAAGGTCAGTGACCAGAGACGCATGGACCGAAAACTCTGACCTGGTGGAACAACTAGAGGAAATGGGTGCCATCATATTAGGCAAGACCAATCTGAACGTAAGTGAAACCGGTAACTTGCGTGAGCTCTTTGGTTGACGTGCGAGGTATAGGAGTTTTGCAACTTCAAGTGCGCCGCTACTCTCAAGTCTTTCTCGCAGGTCTAATTTACCATAGGGGTGATGCAAATTCGAATGGGTGGTCGGCAATCGCAGGACAAACACAGTCGGCATATCTCGCTCGCAAGTCAAACGAAACAGGCCTCGGACAGAGTGTACGATCCATTATCTCTCTTACCACTTCAGGCTGATCATCTTCTCAGGATCCATGTGGTTCTTCAACCGGTTCTGCCGTGGGTGTCTCAGCAGGCTATGCTCCATTGGCTCTAGGCACCGAGTCAATTGGCTCCATAGTCATGCCAGCCTCAAGAGCCGGTTTGTATGCCTTCAAGCCCGCTTTCAACACTGTGAATATGGATGGTGTTTTCAAAAGTTCGATAGAACTAGATGTCGTGGGGGCGGCCTTGCCATATCAACGCCAGATCTCGCGCTTCTGAGCCAGACCGCTTTAACAGAAGAGAAGCGAAATCTTCTACCGCAGGAAGGCTATCAGAAGTTCCTGACCAAGACTTTCGATTCACTCCGAATAGGCTTTCTTGATCCTTCGAAATGGTCTCTTCACCCGAACATTGTACAATTGGACGAGCACATATTAAAAGAAATGGTGCGTGTTCCGATCGTGTTTGTATGGTTAGTCAATGCTAACAATCATGGAGAACGAGATATACTTCGCGGCTATCGAGCGCATCAAAAACCATGCCACCGACGCATCTGTGGCCTATCCAGTCGACATACCACCCGCCAGCGACCTGTGGTATGAGGGACAGAATCCGATCGACGTTGTGATGTGTAGGTAGCGTTCTTAAGATCCGCATAGCCCAGTACTAACTCCCAAATGCGTACGAAGGCAAACAAGCACTTGAAGGCTGGCTAGGTGAGGTTAAAGTTCCAGGCTTGAATACGATTGAAGATGTCATCAAATTCAACTTGGACCATCAGCAGCAGGAACTGCTCCAGGGCATATATTGCGCTCTAGTGGGTTACCGTATGCTGACCGAAACACTCTAAAGGCCACCCCCATCAGAACCAGTTACTGAGAGCTTCGCGGGATCCTCCATCACAAGCGACATACGAGGCTGTCAAGAAGCAGATGAAGATAGTGTCTAAAGATAATGGCATAGACAAGCTGTTCCGCGAGCAGAACTTAAATATACTTGCCTTTCCCATGGACAGTCTTATGGTGTTTATATCAGCTGCATCCGGTATGTGTTCAGAGAGCTATTCTGTCTGATTTTAGGTTGATCTGACAAAATAATAGGCTACCCAATCGCAACGATGCCCGCTGGAGTCATCCAAGCAGATGGAAGACCGTATGGTCTTGGTATAATGGCTCAGGCAGGCAGAGAGAACCTGATGTTTCAGTTCATGAGTGCCTTCAAAACTCACTTCCTGCCACGGGTTGTGCCATCTCGTGTGCGCGATGATGATTCTAATCAACAACTTTAGAGCTTTTCAATATAATGATGCTTCTGCCAATATAGCTCAAGTAAAAACTTAAGACTAAAAGTTTGTATTCACCCGAATTCCCATCCGAGTGAGAGAGCAGGTTCACAGCTATCCCAGTGGTTTTGCGTGTAGCAGACCAGACACCCGGTGAAGCATGCAGTAGCCAATGTCGACGGAAGATGTTATAAATACGAGCGACAAGTGGGTTCAGCATATGCTCAAGAAGCTCCTTGCTGAGGCGCGACTGAGGATATCGAAGGATGGAATCAATTGGCTTCTTAAGGTTAGAATGCGACTGTAAATACTTTCCTTTTTAAGAAGGAAATGGAAATTCTGGACATTATAACTCATCCTTGTTTGCACGCTCGCGCTCTTCTCTTTCTCCAGCTTCTCTCCGTAGTCTAACTTCTCTATATCTTGGGTACCTTAACTCTTTTTCCCGGATATCTCTCTCCTTCTCTTCTCTGTTAAACTCTTCCAGGCCACGTAAAAACTCCTCTGATCTAAAAATAGTCGGCCAGCCATGAGATCGATATAGCTCTCGAAGTTGTGGGTACTACAAGAGAAAATATTAGAATGAGAAGCTGATGTAATCCTCCTTTTGAAGAGTTTTGATGATATGGTTTCCGCGATAATAACTCACCTCTCTATTTCCCTGCATCAGAATACTCGATCCGCCCAAACCTGAGTAAGGAATCCATTCCAACCGTATAAATTTCTGAATCCAGTCCTCCAAAAACTGCTCGGCAGGCTCAGCAGGCTGATTATTGGAATGCCACTTATTACTACCAGCCGGCAGATCTGGCCATGAGCCATTCCCATATGACCAATTAACACTAGTAATAGTGTCTTTGCGAAAAATTAGCCTTTTAATTCCCACAACAAAATATATAAAGAAATACACAGCGTTGGTCACACTGACTTTCTCTAGTATTCAAAACCACCCACGACGATTCTCTATATTGAGCCCTCGTCAAAGTAACGGACCAGGGCTCAATATATGCATTTCCATCAGTTATATCTTGTCCACAAACATCGTTCGGATCTCTTGCTATTTTCAAGTCGTCCGTGGAGTCACAATATGGAAGGAAACTCAGGCTCAGCATCCCAGGTGCAATTACATGGCCTGGTGTTACGACTGTTCTGCGACTTCCAGGCTCGACAAGATACGGAAGATGTTCCAGGAGGTCAATAACTTCTAGTGATATTCCGAGCGTCCTACACTTTTCTGTGTTTATCGGCGGGCTGTGTGGTGCTTGGCGGAGATGAGAGGCGGGGATGTAACACATGTCGATTAAGACTGTGTACAATTGGAGGAAGAGATGTGATACTCTTTGTGCATCAAATGGAAGCATTTTGGATGATATAAGAGTCGGGGTCTTATAAAATAAGTGGTTGTAACTCCCAAAAGGAAAAATATGCAAAAGGAATGAAAACTGAAAGGACAAGAATAAGTTTCGGTGAAAGGTATTGTACGCAAAAGGGTCAGAAATGAATCGGCCATCTTACAGTAAGCGAGACACTGCCATTTGTAAAGTAAGCAACATTTCCCTATAATCCTTCCCTCTTAATTACTACTACTATTCTAATACCTTAGAATACTCTCACATATGTCAGATTCAAGATTAAACTAGAAGATAATTATTTTTAAACTATAACAGTTCAACAATTAGATATTTCTTTAAAGTATAACTCAAAGATAATGTTACGAACCCAGGATCGCGGGGCTAGTTGACCTGTAGCATGACTAATTGAGTAATAATAAAGAACTAGACTAGGATTTTAAGGTTCTCAACAAGGACCGCAAAGACCTTATGAGCTCATTTAGGTAATGTTCATAAAATAGAATCCTCACAACACAGGGGTTGTACCAGGGTTTGAGCAAATGAGATCTACCGGTATGGAGCTACCATAAATGGTATAGCGCTTACTCAGCGCCATAGTGGGATTAGTGCGTACAGTGGATGCCGAATTTGGCAATATCTGATTCTTCAATTTGTACCCATCCCGTGCAAGGTAAAAATTATCACACTCAATAACACTATTGTCGGGGTTCGGGAGTTGATACAGTTTTGGTTTCCATCAATCTAACATATACAATTTTTCTCTATCCTTCAAAACATACCGGCATTTAAGCCTTTCAGAATACTTCCACTAAAATTCCAGTATAGTAATCATTCCCATGTCTTTCGAAAAGGTATGCCACGATACCAGACAAGGCAGGGAGCATGTTGGACCCAAAGGTCACACTTTTTCAGAGTATATTTCTACTGATTAGAGCCAACTCCTAACGAAGTAGTACTCCTCTCATTCTTCGCCCTCAAGAGACTGCTTATCAAACTTATTGTAACACTCACGTTCAACTTCAAACAGTTTCTTATAGCTTAACAGTAAAATCGGAGCAACTCTGCAGCTGACCAGACTTATTAATCAAATCCCAGCTCAAAGCTATATTGATTCCTTAATTGTAATTCTTAGCACTAATCCCCACATCATTTCTTCATTGAGTATGACTTCTTGAATTTCCCTTTAATGTGCTCCTCTACCGTTATCCCTTCACCCTCACTTCCATCTAACGGCATCAATCTTGTTGCAAGATTACCGCTGTAGAAAAATGGAACGCTGTATCTATCTGTCTCTCCGAAGTTGATAACACGATGTAATGCACTTCGATAGTGTCCGCCTGTCCACTTATCAAGAAGATCACCAATGTTAACAATGAATCTGTCAGCCACAGCCGGAACAGGTATCCAAGAATTTGTTGGTGGATATAACACCTCTAGCCCAGTGGTATCTGGCTGTTGGAGTAAAAGAGTTATACACCCAAAATCAGTATGAGCTCCAGCTAAGATATTAATTGTTAGACTAGTTGTGCATCGAAGGTTGATGCAAACTTATATTCTTACCTCCGAGTTGTCTTTCGTCCTTGGATGTCTGTGGGGGATAGTGCAACAATCGAACATTGGCTACTGGTTCCAGCATGAATTCTTCAAAAATGTCATCTGCATACGGTAGACCCAATGCAAGAATCTTCAGAAGGTGATGAGCCACTTCAACCATTCTTGTACGATACTCTTCAATAGGGGTTCGAAATGTTTCATGCGGAAGTTTTGGCCACATGTTTGGACCGTGTAAGAACGCTCCAGCCCTTGGATTATCTGGAGAAATCTCTCGCCCAATATAGATTCCCTACAAAAACATTAGCCCTTATATAAAATCTACAGAAATCAGATGCTGATATTGAGACCGAGTACCTCTTTTAGATCTGGCAGCTTGTCGGATTCCAACGCCTGGCCACCAACCCGTTCGTAGCCTCTATTTGACTCTCCCATAGCCTTACTCATGGCCAATTCTTGCTTCTCAGCCAATGGTAATTCGAAGAATGTCTTTGCACACCCAATAATTTGCTGTTGGAGTTTAAGAGGTACTCCATGCCCGACAAGCTGAAAGAAGCCATATGATACACAAGCATCACGGACAGCCGAGACAACTTCTTTTTGCTGAGTGAGTGTTGACTTCGGGTTTAAGAAGGGACTGATATCAATAACTGGGATAGAGTACATAACAGTCATTTTGATTCGTCCAAACTGGATATACGAAAGAAGCGTTTTCAGTAAAGAATAATAGCAACAAAACTTAAAAAGAAATGCTGGTTCAAATTGAAATATAAATGAAGATTACTTCATTAATATGTTGCCTCGCTCTGGTACTACTTTACACATGATTGTTGTCTCCAATGACTAGATCGGGATCGTGATTTTGCCCGTATTGATCTTATCCCAATTATCTCAGCCGCTCGCCCGTATCACGGGCAAGCGCGGGCAAGCGCGGGCAAAACACCCACCATAGCTTTGAGCAAACCAAGAAAATACCTAAACTTTGCTCTGCCGTTAATCAAGTACATCCAAACACTTAACTTTATCTTTAAGGTTGAAAATCACTAGGCTTATATGTGATTATATCAAAAATATTAAGAAGAATCCTATTTTAAATTATCCTTTTATATATATTTTATATTTTATTTTATTTAGCTTGGAAAAGTCTATGCATTGTCATTACTTGGGGATGGACATTCGAGGTAGTACCTTGTTCAACTAAAGTTTATATCACAGATAAAAGAATTATGTGGATTTCTTGGATTAATGAAGTAATCGCCGGCTATTCGCTCATATGGCCTTTTTCTACTCGTTTCCTTGTAGAGCGAGTTAGGACGGTAAACAAGATAAGACAGTTCAATTTACATAATATTTTATAACATTTTAATCGANTTTTTTTTAAATTAAAAACTACTTTAATACATACTTTCAATAATTTACATTTATTATATGTCAAATTATATTATATTTCTAACGTGTTAATATAAAAAATATGAGATTAAGCACAGATTTGTAAAATTTACTCATTTTACACAGAAAGCTTTACTCGAATAAGTGAAAATCATCAACTTTGTATATATTTTTCATACAAAATTTTAAGTATCTTATCTTGCTTACCGTTCCAACTCGCTTTGGCCGACTACAGTACAAGGAAACAAGTAGAAAAAGGCTGCACGAACGAATAGCGTACGATTATTATTTAAATCATGTATCTTGATAAACAAGCCAGGCTGATAAGGATCTCAGCACTCGGGTAGAGTCTCTAGCCACATGCTAATCAAATTATATCTTGATAGCACGGTGGTTGATTTTGTCTTTTATAGTTAATCTTTGAGTTACACGTATTCGAGCCATTGAGCTACTGTTATCAAGATACAACTATGGTTCATATTCGGGCGTCTTATCGTTTGTTCTGTCTGCGTTATCAGGAAAACCTTTAAAGCTTGCAGTGAGGAATAGTGGTTACTCTATTTTTGTCCCACTATTTAAACTCTAGGTCATTATTGTCAGGAGATTAATTCAGCTCAGAAGGAATAGACTAAAGCCTTATCTATTAGCCCTCAAAGCCCCTCTGATGAACTCATTGGCTTTACGCATGCTATCTTCATTGACTGAAGCCTTATCGTAACATTAACGGCCAGATAGAGATAGAGAAAGCTTTATCTACTCCAAATATATAGGTACTAGCGATGTCCTTCTACAGCTTCAAAGATCTCGGAAGAAACCACTGAATCTGATGCTATTTTACGAAATGTCCTTATCATCTGGGTTAAACTTTGTGCTCAACAAGATTCGTATTCACGATGATGACGATGGGAGACCCATTAATCGATGGACTAACCCAGATATCCTTCCTGTCTTGCCCAAGAATCGAACATTTACCACAAAGACATACGTCACTTACTGGTAAGTGTTAACAAAAAACATGTCTTTTGACTTTAAACTCTAAACTCAACATCAGGATCTCAGGTGCCGTCTGTGCCTCATTCTGGTCCATGGGTTCAAGTGCTATAGCCAACGGTTTAACAGCAGGTGAAGCAATTGGTGCTATGGTAGTAGCATCTTTCGTATGTGCGGTTGTTGCATTTCTATGTGGTGAAGCAGGAATTAGATATTATCTCGGGTTCCCGATGATGAGCCGTGTCACGTTTGGCATGTATGGGAGTTATTTTGTCGTCGTACTCAAATGCTTTACCAGTTTTATATAGTAAGTCAATAATCTCTTTGTATCTCTGAGCTTCAAAGCTGACTTTCGGTATAGCTGTGGTATACAAACATACTGGGGTGGTTTAGCAGTCCACGTTGTCCTAGCCTCCATATTTCCTTCATATCACACGATGAAGAACACTCTTCCTAAGAGGTAAGTCCCATAAGCCCAATTTTTAACGTTGGTTCTCATACTCAACAAGTGCAAACATCACCACCGCTGACCTGGTCGGGACCATCATTTACATGTGTATATTCGTCCCTATTCTCTGCATCAAGCCTTACAAATTGCGGGTCTTCTTCATGGTTAGCTTCTTTGCAGTAACTACTACAATTCTTGGAATGTTCATCTGGGCAATGGCTACGAATCATGGTGCCGGCAATCTCGTCGCTCCTATCGAGAAGATTTCCAAAGGGTATGTCATTTATTTATAAAAATCATTCCATTGACGAATCCACTGACGTCGTAAAGTGACACCGTATTTTATTTCATCCAAACAGTGTGTACTATATGCGGTAGCTTTACTGGTTCAAGTATGCGCCATTCAGATTGGTCTAGATATGCAAAGACTCCACAATCTATCAGAATAGGTATCTGGGTTGCTGGTCCGTTAGCTCTCATCATTACTGCTATGTTTGGTGTATTCGTGACGAGTGCAGCGAGAGATATTTACGGCACCGTCATATGGCAGCCTGTTAGCCTCCTACTCTATATCCAGAACGACAGTTATACCCCAGCAGTCCGAGCCGGCACATTCTTCGCCGGAGCTGGCTGGCTGCTAAGCCAGTTATCAGTAAGTGGTGCTTATATCTCTTCACTTCCATGTCTAATCAATTTTACAGGTGAATGTTTCTCTCAATGCTGTTTCAGCTGGTATGGACCTTACATCTGTTATTCCCGAGATTCTGAACGCTCGACGTGGTGCTCTCCTCCTTGCCTTTGTCGGTTTTGTGGTCTGCCCTTGGAATTATGTTAATTCAGCGACCACATTCGTCACTGTACTCAGTGCTTTCGGTCTCTTCATATCTCCACTTATTGGAATCTATATTTCCGATTATTGGATCGTCCGTCACGGCAAGTGGCGAGTGCCAGATCTATATATTGGAAATAGCTCTTCTATATATTGGTACACGTTTGGTTTCCACTGGAGAGGGTTCTTGACGTGGGTTGGGTTAATCTGGCTTTCACTACGTAGGTATTCATTCCTATCGTTAAATATATAATGGCTGACATATATCTTCAGCTGGTTTTGTAGCGACCATCTCTGGTAAGGATTTTGGTTTGGTATGGAAGCGTATCTTTCAGATCACATTTTTTGTTGGTAAGTTTATTCATCAAATATGTATGAAATATTAACTAAAGGATTTAAAGGATTGATCGGTGGCTTCCTTTTGTATACTATGTTGTGTTATGCCTTCCCTGTACCTCATGCTGGAGAATATGAGGAGTATAATTGGGAAACTGATGTAGAGGTTATTGACTCTGAAAACGTTGACATTGAGTCTAAAAGCGGCATTATGAGTTCTAATAAAGAATTCATAGCGGAGAAAGTTGAAGGCGGAACACTATAAAATTGTCAACGTTGGTTCCACTCCGCACTCACAATATATACATTAATAAGCTATCGAGTAAAATTTGGCTCAGGACTTATACCTAGTTTAGATTTTGAGATTAGAAATATCGTGGCTTTGTTGATTAAATAGATCCTTTTAAGACAAGAAGCATGTACTGGCAGCAAGGCGGCTGCTGGTCTCGCGAACGAGTTTGGGTAACAGAGTATTGTTCGTCCAATCTTGCGGGGGAGTGCCCAGCACCAATCTGTTGAATACTCTCCTTCTGGTCTATAGCAATAGAGGTAATTTCTAAATGAAGCAGAAAGAGCCGCTAACTACACCGTAGCCAGCAGCAGTATATATTTCCGCACTTGACAGACACCTTTTTTCTTGTTGACTTAACTCCTTTTCAGTCCGTGACGTCGTGATTCTCAATGTGCTAGGTCGAGATGCTACCTCTGCATCCCGCATAACTCAACCTCTTCGGTCGGTGGTCCGTCCTATTCAAACGATCTTGACTTGGGCGGAACAGGACAACTGGGAGGACCCGTTGGGTATTGATATGCCAAGCCCCACACTCGCTCCACTCACCCCTGAGAGTCCGTAGTGGCTTCACGACCTTCATCGCAATGGTGTGAGTATGCCTTCGATGTTGACAAGAGTTCTGGCACGCTGATCGACTATTTGTTAGTGGGCTCTAGTTAAGGGGGTGGTCCCTAAAGAGAAGACTCTCAAGTTTGCCGAAAAGACAGAAGATGGCTCAAAGGTTCGTTGCACGAAAATATAGTGAGAGGACTGGTCATGTGACAGGTAAATCTCATGGATCGCTGGATCTCGAGGATTGCGGGGAAGGCTAAGAAACATAAGACTACAGAAGTTAAAATGTTCTTGGTAGTCTTCATTGGGAGGATTTTGATTTTGTTAAAGTGAGAAAGTGGAATTTAACGAATATCCCATTATTACCAGAATCGCAAAGAGTGAAACCTGCAAAAGCGGTACACCTACCGGCCAAGTCCCAGATCTCTCGATGAGATAGTTGGGGTATCTTATTTCCGTTTAAATCCCACCCCGCACTCCAATTCCGAGTTGAACTTAAATATGGGGTCAGTCATTTCCCCGCAACCCATAATTTTTCGGTTCAAGATTTATAACGGTTAATATTAGGCCTAGACTATAAATCTTTTTGATAGTTAACAGACTGGCCAGCTGTTAGAGCCTTGGCCCGAGAAATAGTATTACTATCGACGAAATACTCGCCCAAACGATGAGGAACCTTGATGTGGTTGTTGTAGGTGCCGGTATCGGTGGCTTGGCCGCCGCCCTGGCATTGGCTACAGATGGACACAGGGTCAAAGTCCTTGACGGCGTCAAAGAGTTCGCAGAGGTAGGTGAAGCTGAGGGTAATTATGAAGATGATGAACATCTCAATGATAATCTCTTGGCAGGTCGGTGCTGGAATCCGTGTACCGCCGAATTCGTCTCGACTTTGTCGGGCGTGGGGTGTGGACTTGGACTCTGTTCCCAAGCAGGCGGCGAGAGGAATTCGTTTTGTAGACTGGAAGGACAACATCTTACTTGACGTCCCTTACGCCGACATGGCGTCCAAATACGGCACACCATATTACTTGTTTCACAGGGCGGATTTTATCGCCGCCCTTCTGGCAGCAGCAAAAATGAACAATAACGTTCAAATACTAACTGGAAACAAGGTCGTTGAATATGACTTGCAGCGACCTGCAGTGAAAACGGAAGAAGGCACGTGGTACCCGGCAGATCTGATTGTATCAGCTGAGGGCATAAAATCCTCAATTCGAGATACTATCAATGGAACGCCAATCGAACCCGTGGACACAGGAGACGTTGCCTACCGCATACTAGTACCCTCTAAGCCTCTTCTCGAGGACCCCGAAACCCGTCATCTGGTTGAAAATCCCTGGGCTGTTCACTGGTTAGGCCCCGAAGGCCACGCCGTGGGTTATCCGCTACGCAATGGAGAGCTGTACAACATTATCATCGACATAACTCATGCAACAGATTGCGGTCAATCAGTTGGCAAAGATGAATGGAAAAGGCAAATAGATAATTCCGAGCTCGTTGAGAGATTTAAGGACTGGTGTAAGCCAGTGCGCAAACTCTGCGGCTTAACAGGCGAGTATTTGAAATGGAAGTTGGTTGATTTTCCTACGCCCTTAAAACGATGGAGTGATCCAAATGGAAAGGTGGTTCTTCTAGGTGATGCTGTTCATCCCATGATGCCTTACTTAGCGCAAGGAGCAGCGCAAGCTATTGAAGACGCCGCAACTATACGTGCTGCACTTGCCACATACGACGATCTGCCTCAAGCTTTGGAGGCATACCAGAAACAGAGAGCCCCGAGAGCGTATTACACCGCCAAGAACACTCGTGTGCTTCAAGAGTGGCTTCATTTGTACGATGGACCTTCACGGGACAGGCGAGATGAAATGATGAGACATGACAGCGAATCGAATCCGATCTTCTGGGGGTACACACCGAGAAAAGATTGGCTATTTGGTTATGACGCTGGTAAGATGCACACTGATGAAGAGAATCAGATTCCAGCTCTACCGCCTTGTCTTCCGGAAGAGGATTCGGTATATTCGAAGACAAAGACTGAAGAAGCCAAGCTCTGAATATCATCCTCTCTAGACCTGAAGTATTTGTGGAGATAGACCCTGGGCTATAAATGGTGCCTCTTAAGTATCCACGTAACACAACAGCTAGAACACCATTTCTAGTTTAGAACATTGGAAATTCTTTGTGATATCGACCTAGATAAGATTTCAGTACAAAAGTAGATGTCTAGAATCTATTAATAACACTAAGCTTGGTGATTGCTCAATCACATTTAACTATAAATTAAATTTTATATACCACGTCATCCCATTTGAAGTTACAAGTTACATATCAATCCTCCTTACGCTTGAACAACGCGTCTCCTCTTACGAGAAATTCTCCTTCACTTCAAAGGAACTTCAAAGGTCTTACAGTATCGCTCCGATTAAGGCTTTAAAAAAAACTTGAATAAGTTTATAAATCTTTGGCTGAAGACATGAATTTTTTTACGAAGACAGGTTAGGGCAATAATAAGGAGGCCTTTAATATAGTATCGAACTTCGAGTTTCTTCACATGAAATTTTCCTTAAATTAGGATATTAGAATGATGGCTGATTCATATTATGAAAGCAGAGTTCCAAGTCCTCATTCATACTTTTTCTCAATTTAACATCTTCGTTTACACGTGTAGGACTTTCATGATTTCGAACTAGTTTTAAATATGTGATTTACACACCTTTCTATTCGATTACCTCTTATTACACCTGGTCTACTAACAACTCAACCCCCGAACTGTCCTCCACCAGCACTATTCAACCCCGGCTGTGGTAGGGACTTCACTTGGATTCTTTCCCAGGATAATAAAATGCAAATCATCCCTTAAAACCCCCTTCCAATCACCATGGCGGTCGTACGGAAACGGCGTCGTCTCCCCCGTCGCCTCATACCCCCGGTGCATGTACCACGCAATCAGCTCCGCGCGGGTGCACACGACGTCGAACTCTAGCCTCGTGGCTCCCCACTGCTGGCGAGCGTATTGCTCGGCGTAAGCAATCACCTGGCTGCCNAGACCGCGATTCTGGTAATGGACGTCGACGGCGAGCATGCCGAACCAGGAGCGCTTCTCATCAAACTTGCGCACGCTGCAGTGGGTCATAAGCGCGCCGTCTGGGTCGGTGGCAACCAGGACCGCACAGTCGGGCTCAGCGATCTTGGCTATTATGCTGGGGACGTCGGTGACATCGACCTGAGTGTGATCGGCGGACAGGAACACTTGGGTGGTTGTGTCGGCGCGGAAGGCCGTGTTGATGAGGCGCTCGAGTTGGACGGCGTCTTCTTTCGTTGCAAGACGGAAGTTGAGGCTGCTAGTGGCCATTCTGGGGAGGATAAGAAAGCTGCGCGGTATTGCTGTATTCTATTCTAGATGTTGAGGAAGAGAGGTGGCGTGTAGTTTTGTGGACTGGATTGTTGGAGCTTCTAAAGGGAATATATAAGTTGTGTCGTTATGATGAGTACACTATCAGAGATATATGTAGGACGTGAGTCTGAACCCATTGAATGTCATGTACATGTAACAGGAAGGGCGTGCGGTTGAGATGTCTGCTGGATGTGTTTTTGAACGAGTGTGCGGCGTATACTGAGCTAAAAATATGTTATTTGAGGCAATTTCTATACTGTAAAATTGAGGAACTTAATTAAAACGATTTCTTTGCGCCCTTAGAGTGATCTGCTAGGGGATTTGGGCTACAGACAGCGGCGGCTTGAACTAGTGAAGATAAACAATTCCCTCACCGCAACACTCCAGCGAGCGTCCTCAGAAATTAGAGTTTGATAATTCTCAGCCTGCAAATCCCGAAGAAGTTATGTCCGGATACTGCTAATCAAGGTTCTACTAGTGTAAGAGAGTGTTCCGGACGCATCGTGTTGTGATGCCTTGCTCTTCTCGACCCACGTCTCTTAAGCGGCTCCAAGAGTGACTAGNAAAAAAAGAAAGAACTCGGATAGGCGCTCCAAGATTGAAAGAATAAGGGAAAAGCCCCCAAAATGCATATTCTGTTACTGCTTGCTCGATTGAGCTATCACTCGAAAAGCCAACCTGCCAATCAGGTATTTTTCTCGATACGAAACATGATCGCGGAGTCAAGTGCGAGGCCTGCGATAATATGTGGAGCACAAGGCTACGGCATTTATACAGTAATGGCAGCAGCGTAGCTTACTTCTAATAATTGGAAGGCTGCCTGAGCGCTCAGCGAATGAGAATCTGATACTCTCAAAGGGCAGATTCTGCTATTTAGTCCCCGCAATCACTAATTGTTGGGCAGGTACATGACCTTTGTTCTATTCGCTTTTGGTCGGTAAAAGTGGGTGTATCTGTAAAGCATTCATTTGCTCCCAAGGATCAGAGTATCGCTGCCCAGTTTTTGTCAGTGTGAATTAGTAGCGGGGTGAGGCAGTGCAAACAAAGCATCCTTCCTGTTGTAGCCTCAGGTATTTGATACACTCACGTGACAAGCCATGGCAAAAGCCATATGAAGTCATAGAGTCGGAGTCGGGGCAATTATCATACCTGTGAGACATTTTCACATGATACGTACGTTTACAGGTGCGTATATGATATGGGAGTATTTCCCCAGCTGTAGCTGTTATTAGCTAGTTGTTTTTGATAGTTGAAATTCATACTGTGACTCGCGTACGTACCAATGATATCAGTAGCCGTAGCCTGTTCAACAATATTGATTCTTAAGCTAAAAGCAGAGTTGCCAGCCGCACTACTGCAATCCCGGCAATAGCCGCATTGGTATCCTTTACTTAGGGTAAAAGACAAACAAGGAAAATAACTTCCTTTTCTATGTCAGTAGTGAGGGATACTTCTGCTATATAGACTATATTATCGGGGGACTGTAAAATCTTCAATCGTGAAAAGAGTGCAAGACTCGGTGTATACGGCTTAGATACTGTACTACTTACCTTCCAGTTTATAGGTCGTCCAAGCCTTGATATTTCTACTTTGGGCTGTAGCTATAAGATTTAACGAGTAAATAATACTATTAGCAACATCCATTTACTTTCACCGATGAGGTTTCACCCATGTCCACGCGAGTAATAAGTACATATGGGGTTATCGTAGTATTGTTCTAATAACTCCCGTCGAAAATCCACCGATCCACATGCTTCCCTGCAGCAATCACCTAAGCACCCTTGCCCCACGGTGGTGATAAATTCGGCGGGTCCATCATCACCACAGTTCCATTTTAGCTAGGGTGATCAAGCTGTGTATACCAGTCAGCTGCGAAGGTTGTACTAATCTTCTAGCTTAATAAAACTCCCGTAATATAAAAGCCTGCCACCAGAGTACGCTAACAAATGATTATCTGGTGCTTATCAATATATCATAACATGGACGAATCCGGAAGCCATTTCTAGGCATAACATGTAGCATACGAGACCTTCCCACCTACCATTTATCTAATATTATTTTCACACACATACGTTATATATACGAGTAGCTATATGTTATTTTGCTAGATTTTAGACCTTCATTAATTCCAGAATTATACATCAACAATCATGGGTTCATTAGCGGAGAAGGTAAAAGCTACTCTCAAGAACCGGAAAGAGTCTCTGGAGCAAAGTGCTCTCTTCAAGGAACTACCAAAAGGCCTTTCTCACAATGTGCAATCAGTACCCAAGAGCTCGGGTCTTCTAACCGACTATGAATTTCAGCTCACTGAGGAGTATGATATTGCAGCTTTGCTCGAATTGATAAAAACCAGGCAGCTCAAATCTCAAGATCTCATATTGGCATATAGGAAAAGAGCCACCATAGCCCAACAACTCGTGAGACTGCCCCCAAAACCTCGGTTTCTTTCAGCTGAGCCCTCCTTCCCTCTTATTTTGGCGTACTAAATATCCAACAGCTAAATTGTGTGACCGAGCTTATCCCCGATGCCATGGACTGGGCGAAGCGCTGTGATGATCACCTTGAAAAGACGGGCGAGCTGCTCGGTCCTCTGCACGGCATACCCGTCTCACTCAAGGAGCATATCAGCATTGCGGGACGACACACCACCGCAGCATGTGTAGCCTGGGTGGACAACATCCCTTCCGAGGATGCACAGCTGGTGAAGGTGCTCAGGAAGCTGGGTGCAGTGCCATTCGCACGCACCAACGAGCCGCAACTGCTGATGCAGCTGGAGAGTGACAACCAAATCTGGGGCCCCGCACGCAACCCTTGGAATACAGAATGCACATCCGGCGGCAGCAGCGGAGGTGAAGGGGCACTGATGGGCTTCAACGGATCAGTGCTCGGTATTGGCGGAGATATTGGCGGGTCGGTCCGGAACCCAGCCGCATGCTGTGGGGTGAGTTAACTACCTCCGTTTCTGTACCCTTTCCCTATATCATACTCTTGTTCTTTCCCAATCTGTCCTGACAAAAGAACATTTAGCTCTGGGGCCTGAAGCCAAGCCTGGGGCGCATAAGTGTCCTCGATGTCGTCCTCAGTCCATTTGGAAATGAAGGGTTTCGTGGGACACTGGGTCCTTTCACACGCAGCTTCCGTGATATCCTCCTCTTTTGCGAAGCGTACGCATCCGCAAAGCCATGGCTGGAGGATGCCAGTATGATCCCCTACCCAATATCGATCAGTGAGTCTTCTCTACGCACTGCAGTCTCTCCCTCGTGCCCTCTTCGTGTGGGTATCCTGTCAGATGACGGCGTTCTGTCTCCTTTGCCGCCGGTGCGTGTGATTCTTGCCGATGTCCGCCGCAAGCTAGAGTCCAGTCCCCTAATCAAAGTGGCGGACTTCAAGCCGTTCGACCACTCCCGTGCCTGGACTATCACCGCGGCCAATTTTTGGGAAGATAAGGGCGTCAGTGTACAGGCACTGATCGCTGAGGGCGGCGAGCCGTTCTTGCCCTTGAGTGTATGGCTCCTGAGCGAGTCCATCGCAGCTCATGAGCGGCTTAGCACCGAGGTTGGCGGCGAGGCGCCATGGCGAACCGCACGAGAGGCGTACCGTAGGGAGTACAACGACTACTGGAACGCCGCTAACATTGATGTTGTATTGGCTCCTGTGAATCCGAGTGTTGCGCCAAAACTAGGCACATCGAGATCGTGGGCCTATACATCTATTTGGAACCTTTTAGACTACCCAGCTATCGCGTTCCCGGCATCACGGATGCTGGGTGGGTATGGCGAGGATCTCAGCAAGCAGGCGTACGAGCCTCGGACGGAAATCGAAAAACTGTGGTTTGAAAACTATGACCCTATCAAAGCTCAGGATATGCCAACAGGTCTACAGGTGGTAGCTAGGCGGTTGCATGACAATGATATGCTAGCAGCAATGGAGATTGTCAACAAAGTTCTCACTAAATAAGTTAACCGTTGGGGTAAGAATATATATCATTCATACATAGTATACAAGTAAAGTCAATCCTGATGACTAGTAATATATTGTAACTTCTACAATTTAACATCTTTGAGTTTAGAACTTCGAGCCTCAGTCTTATATACTGTCAACCCAATGCGTTATAGAGCACCCCATATAGCGTATACGTTTCTCACAATATCTTAAACTTATATTATTTTATACAAAATATTTTAATTGTAAAGCTTTAAAGAGGAATCAGAACATCTATCGGATTTAGCTAAGTGTATAACCACCCGTAGCAAGAATATCCAGCCCGTTTAGCCATCCCGCTTTCTCCTCACACAACGTCACCACGACCCAGGAAACTTTATCGGGTTCAGCAAATCGTGGTGCTACAGGAACATTCCCCAGTTTTGCTTGTATAAGCTCTCAGAATTGAGGTAGTGCTGCGAGAAATGATTCTGTGGCAACTGGGCCCGGCGCTACAGCGTTGATTGTGTACCCATGTTTACGAGGGAGATCGCGGGCCCAGCACTTTGTAAAGGCCTCAATCATGCCTTTTGATCCCGCATAAATGGTCATGTTCGGATCGGGGTCCTGCGATGTCGAACTTGCAATGTTGATGATACGGGATCCCGATTTAGCCAATAGTATATTATGTAATGTTAAATTGTATATTATAATAATATAAATAATAAAACAGAAAATTGTACAAAAAAGAGATTTAAAGTTATTCTTGAATAAGTAATTATTGGTAAGATAGTGGTTATGTACACATGATATTCATATGTTAGGAACGCTATATATAGTAGAATAGCTATTAGCGGAGCGACCGCTACTATTGTGCCTTTTTAGCCAGTTTAGCCGAGTGGTAAAGCTATTCAATTACTCGTTCCTAACATCATATGCCCTTGTAAACTAGTCCTGATTAGGTAGTAAGAACAAGTGAAGCTTTTACAGTTTTGCTTTCCTACTCTTAATCGTATAATAACCATAGAATAACACAACAAGTATATTATATATAATTGTATATTATACTTTGTGTTATAAGTAAACTGACATTGATTAGTTTGTACATACAGATTAAGAGATTATTGTTTAATCAGTAGGATATTTGGTAGTCTCCTTTTAAAGTTAAATCTTAAGAGATTATAACTTATTCAGTTAGACATTTAATAATCTACTTACAAAGTTATAATTTACCTTTGTTAAAGGGGGAAATAATTATTTAACAACTTACAACTTAATCAGTTAGACATTTAATAGTCTACTTTTATAATTATAATTGTTAAACTTGTTTTTACTAAAAATAATATATTTAGTTAAATATTTAGTAGTTTACTTATAAAGTTGTGTAGTTAACCTTTGATTATTACTTTATTCGAAAAACTACTCTTTATCATGACCCTTCTATTTAGAGGCCTGAGGCTCGGTAACACTGGTTACACAGAGAACCTCCAGATAGAGAAGCAAGGGTCACGGGATCAAGGATCACATAATGGACCCTGAGGATCAGGCAGAGGTCCAGAAGGTCCAGGACCCTAGAGGACCTCAGCAAGGTTCAGGGGATCCAAGAAGTACGAAGGTCTATATAAGTAGATAGTTTTCCTAGTTAGATAAAGCTTCATGCTCAACTCAAATTAAATATCTTAGTCAAAGATCTTCTAATAACAACTTGACTAGTGCTTATGACTTTATATTCATATGCAAACCCTTAAGCAGATAATATAATATTTACATAAGGTAAATATCCAGATACTTTATTAATAAGTATACAAGGTATATTATACTTTGAGTACTACTTCATATAACATTTATGAAGTTACAAGCAACTATGTTGGCTTATAACATAAGACTAATACTTATAGTAAGAATAAAGGAAACTAATCCCTTGTTAAAGGAGACAACAAAGATAAAAACAAGTAAGTTAAAGTCTTAAACACTTAAAGTAGTATTGTTAAACAAGTTTAACAAGATTAAGTCTAAACTATAACTCTTCTTAGTTTAATATAAGATATACATCACCTTTAACAATAAGAAGTTTAATAATGAAGAAGACTAAGTATTTTAAATTATAATATACTTATAAAGATCAACATTTAATTAAATTGAATCATTCTTAAGGAATTACCTCAAATACTAAACTAATAATAAGTAAAGAATTCTTCCTTAAGTTATAAGAATCTTTAGAAGTTAAGAAAGGTTTATAAAGGAAATTAATAAAGTCTTCAAAGATGTTGATAAGGTATACTAAGCAAAAAGACATCTACAAGGATTAAGATAAACAACCTCAACAGCCAATTATACTATAGAATATAAATAGTTTATAAGCAAGACAATATAAAGTAATTCAACATATATAACTATATTTTATCAAGGACTAAAGGAGTCAGTCAAGGATAAAGTAATCAAAGGTAAACGACTAGATACATTAGACACCTTGATTAAAAAAAGTTATTATCTAAGATAACTCTTTGTTTAAGAGAAAACTTGATAAAAAGGGATCTTTCAAGAAGAGGACAAGCTAGAAGAAGTCTAAAAAGACAATATTAGCAGATCATAAGAATCCAATGAATTTGAATATTGTTAAAAAAGAGTATTTACAAAAGAAAAAGATCTTATTAGAGGAGATGAAGAGGTAAAAGGAAAAGAACCTTTATTATCAATGTAGATTATTAAAGTATATAACATTGTTATACTATAAGGGTAAAACTTTTAGAAAGGAAAAGAAAATCACATTAGTTAAAATGAATTTGATGGATAAAAAAGTACTTGACAGAAGAAGAACTTAAGAAAAGAGGAATTCATATACAAATAAGCAAGTTATACTTGGAAGTAGAACTAGAAGAGCAAGAAGAAGAGTACTTATTACTTAACATTACAGTGTTTAAAGAACTTTAAGCTAAAAAAAGAATAATTTTAAAGAGTTTAAACTTTAAAGGAACTCAATAAAAATAAGGCTAGAAAATCATCAAAACAAAATAAATATAATAAGAACTCCTGATAATTCTAGAACTTATATATATGATAGGAATTCTAGTAAAAGTACAGATAAAATTATTATAAGAACTTAGAATAAAAGCATTAAGCATTCTAGAAACCAAAAGAACAATTTGAATGTCAAGACATTTTCTATTATTACTATCAAAACCAAATCATTAGATAGTATTTAGAGAAACCATTAAGGTTATAAACTAAGCTTAAGAGGTAAATAATCTATCCAAGATCTTCTAAGAAGACAAGAAAGAACATTAAGAGTACAAATTAAGAAAAGTTTATTAGTTTGATAAAAAACATCTTAAGGAAAAGATCAAGGTTACTGATTATATTATAAAATACAACATTAGACAAAGTCAAAACCTAACAAAAGTTAATAGTACATAAGGAAAAGGACTATTTCACAAGAACATTAATCTTGTAAGAAATACTTATCATCAGAATATAAAGGTCATAATTAACTCAAAGAGTAATATAAATCTAATATCTACACAAATAGTAAGTTCATTAAGAATCTACACTAAAGTCAAGTCAATAGAATATTTAATTAAAATAGTTAATAAAACAATATCAAAAGAAGTTATAACACTTAAGACTAAGCTATATGTTATGATCATAGAAGGTTATAAAGAAACAATCAAGTTTAATGTTATTAACATAAGGAAGTATAATATAATCTTAAGGTTACTATGGATAAAGAACTATAATCTTGAAATAAACTAAGTTACTTATAAAATAAAGTTTATAAGATATTGACATAATAAGGTAGATAGTTTAAGACTTACAAAAGTATATAATATTATAACAAGTAATAAAGAAGACTTAGGAAAAGCCTTGGCTTTATACCTTTAAATACTAGAACAATATAAGGAGTTTGAAGAATTGTTTACAAAACAGCTTAAGGATATAACATTATTAGAACATCATGAATAAGATTATAAAATACTATTAAAAGAAGGATTTGAACTACCCTTTAGACTTATATATCTTACTAACCTAATATAAAACACAATTATAAAGGAATAACTAGATAAGATAGTAATAAAAGGATTTATAAGAGAATTACAATCATCATACAAAGTACCTTTGATATTTACACTAAAACTAGAAGACCTTCGAGGAAGGCCTTGTAAAGATTATAAAGGAATCAACATAAGAATAATGCTAAATCAGTACCCCTTACCTCTGATATCAATCATAAGAAATAAGCTAATAAGAGTTATAATCTTTACTAAACTAAACTTCTAAGCAAGTTTTAATCTGATCAGAATAAAGGAAGGTAAAGAGTAAAAAACAATTATACAAACAAAATACAGATTATTCAAGAACTTGGTCATATTATTCAAGCTTACTAATATATTAACTATTATACAAATAGTCAGTAATAATATTATTAAGGAATTTCTAAATAAATTCATAATAATATACTTAGATAATATTTTGATATACTCTAAAACAAAANGAAGAGTATAAAGAGCATATAAAGCAAGTCCTAAGAGTACTACTTATAAAAGGAATATATTATAAACTAACCAAGTACAAATTTTATGTTAAGGAAGTTAAATTCTTAGGAGAAATCGTTATTACCACTAGATTTAAAATAAATCCAAAAAANGATCAAAGCAATTAAAGACCAGGCTAAACTAAAGAACATCAAAGATATATAATCTTTTTTAAGTTTAGTAAACTATTATAAACAGTATATCAAGGATTATACTATTATAACAAGGCTATTAACATCCTTAACTAAAAAGGATAAACTATTTATGTAAAATCAAGAAAGATAAGAAGCTTTTCAAAAGTTAAAGAATACTTTCATAAACTAAGTATTAATACAACTTAAGCTAGAGAAACCATTCTAAATGAAAACAAATATGTTAAACTATACACTTAGAGTAATGCTTAGCTAACAAGATAACAACAAGAAATAAAGACTAGTAATGTTCTATTCTAAGAAGTTCATTCTAGTAAAATTGAATTACAAAATGTATAACAAAGAACTATTAGCTATTATAAACTTATTTAAGAAATGGCAAGTTTACTTTATAAAGGCTAAACATAAAATAGAAGTCTTAACAGATTATAAGAATTTAGTCTATTTTATTACAACAAAGAAGCTGAACAGACAACAAGTAAAATAAGTAAAGTTATTAGCAGATTACAATTTTTGTATTCATTATGTCAAAGAATCTAAGAACATCAAAGTGGATACTCTTAGCAAAAAANCCAAAANTTCATAGAAAATAACATATATAAATTAAAAGCCATCTTGAAAGAAGAAGGCTAAGACTTAATATTCAGACATATGCAAATTAACAAGGTAATTAAAATTATAAACAATAAATAGTTAAAGAAAATCCAGAATGAAGTAAAGGTTAAGAAAGAAAAGATAAACCTCTTTAAGAAGGAAAATCTGAACAAACTTACAAATTATTATAATGAACAGAAAAGCTAAGGTTAAGAACTTTATAAATTAAGTATATAGATTTACAATAAGAGACTAATTATACTAAATACCTTAGTCAAAGAATTTATTAAAGAACAATATAAACTACTAGCATACAAATACTAAGGAGTTAATAAAACCAAGAACAAGATTCAACAAGAATTTTACGTTTATAAACTAAAACAAACTATCAATGAAGTCATCAAAGAATATGACATTTATAACAAAAGCAAGAATCAACATAAGTTACCATATAGACAATTACAATTATTAAAAACATTTGAACAATTATGACAATCTATATCTTAAGACTTCATTGTCAAGCTTCTACTATTATAAACAGAGTAAGGAAGCCTTAATATTAATCAGTATAATGTAATACTAATAATAATCAACAAACTAACGAAGTTTACATTAATGTTATTATTTAAAGAGTCATAAACAGTAAAAGACCTTGTAAAGGTTTTTCTTAGACATATAATAGCCAACTATAAACTTCTAGAAGAAATAGTATTAGACAAAGACAAGTTGTTTATGTTAAAGTTTTAAGAAACTTTGATAAACCTTATAAAAGTAAAGTAAAAGCTATTAACAGCTTTTTATCCTTAAACAAATAAACAAACAAAACAAGTTAATATTATAATTAAGATATATCTATACTATTATGTTAACTATAAACAAGATAACTAAGCAAGATTGTTGTTATTAACATAATTAGCATATAATAATTCGAAAAGTGAAACTATTAAAGTTATACTATTCTATACAACTTATGAACATAAGCCTAATATGAATTATGTTATAAGAAGACTTCAAAGTATTAATAAGATAACAAAAGAAAGAGTAGAAAACATTCAGGAAATTCAAGAATAACTTAAGGTTGATATTAAATTCACAAAGTAAAGAAATGTATATTATTATAACAAGAAACATAATGTAAAACTTATGCTTAAAAAAGAGGATAAAGTTTACCTTTTACAAAAAAANTATCAAGACAACAAGACCAAATAATAAATTGGACTACAAGAAATTAAGATTATTCAAGATCAAAAAGAAGTATAACAAGTTATCTTTTCGTTTGAAACTACTTAAGAAATAGAAGATATACTTAGTTTTCCATATATTGTTATTCAAACTAACATCTGAAAATGCATTACTAATACTAAACATAAATCTTGAAATAAACCTAGAAAAGGAGTAAGATATAAAAGAAATATTAAACTACAAACAATACTATAACAAATTACAATATTTAATGAAATGGTTAAACCATTCAAAAGCAAAGAATTCATAAGAACCATCAAGGAATCTTATTAATTGCCAAGAGAAACTTGAGGATTATAAGAAAAAGAACTTAAAAGTTGATTTAATTCTTAAGAACTCATCTTAAGTCTCAGAAGGTTAATACTCTAAGAGGAATCTAATAGTACAAGGTTATTACAAAAGAACTTAACATGCATAACATTAACCTTCTTAGTAGAGTTTTCCTTTTCCTTATAATCCTTTTCTTCAATAACATTAAGCTTATCCATAGTTTGAAGACTATAACAAATCATCTCAAAAGTACATTTCTACAAGAACTTTTNACTAACAATCAAGTTATATCAACTTAGAAAGTATCTCTTCATACTCTCTCTCTAAACGATCTTACTCAACAATAATGATAGTCAAACTTCAAGAGGAAAAACCATTTACATTACAAGATTAACTATAACGAATGTACTTGTTATAATAAGAAGAGTTCTTTAACATAATACAAGTACAAGAATAACTTTCACAATAAGAACAAGGCATAACAAAAAGACTGTTTTTCTTAATCAACAAAGTTAACTCAAGTTATTCTTTGTATTTCTTAGAACATAAAAGTAACATAATAAAAAANGAAAAAANGGTTTAGATTTCCTTATAATATTATTTCCTTGTAATTAAGTGTCAAGACAATACTAGGCTAAAAAGAGGATAATGTCACAACTCTTCTATTTAGAGGCTTAAGGCTCAGTAACACTAGTTACACAGAGAACCTCCAGATAAAAAAGCAAAGGTCATAAGATCAAGGATCACATGATAGACCCTGGGGGACCTCAACAAGGTCCAGGGGATCTAAGAAGTATAAAGGTCTATATAAATAAATAGTTTTCCTAGTTAAATAAAGCTTTATACTCAACTCAAATTGAATATCTTGGTCAAAGATCTTCTAATAACAACTTGACTAGTATTTATGACTTTATATTCATATATAAACCCCTGAGCAGATAATACAATATCTATATAAGGTAGATATCTAGATACTTTATTAACAAGTATATAAGATACATTATACTCTTTAATATTTTATTTTCATTAATTTCTACTTAAAAACTAATTATATTCTTTATTACTTTTCTTATAGACTAGAAATAACTAGATTAACCGATCAGTCCAGACTAAACTAAACTATAAGTATTGTAAAGACCATTTCAAGACTATAATCTGTACAGTCTAGACTATACAGACTATAGTCTAAAGTTAAAATTTTAAGATTAAATTGTATAATTTACAATTTAAAGCTAAAATTTTAAGGTTAGACTATAAGACTATAATCTAGTCTAATAACAAATGTAAGGACTAAATATTAGTATTAAACTGTACAGTCTAGTCTTTATAGTCTAGTCTAGCTAGATTATACAATTTAAACGAAAAAATATATTCAGATAATTAATTAATTTATATAAAATAATAATATTATCAATTTATATTTATAAATTTTGTAAAATCATAATATAAATATTTATTTTAACAATTAAAATCTAATAACATCATTATATTATATTATTATATCAAAGTTATTATTATCAAAAGAAACTTTTATTTATAGTTATAATAGTTTTAATCTAAAAATGAGTTATAATCTAGACTATAACCGATTTACAAAATTACTTAACTAATTTTATATCTTTAATTTGAATAATAATATACTTAGTATAAATGCAACATTAGTTTACAATTATAAATTATTAGTATAAAGTTAAAATTTTTATAATACTTGACTTATCTTCAAAAAATAAAACTAAATAAACCTTTGATATTTCTTGTAATGTTATAATAATAATACTTTAAAATTATATTTATTAGTTTATATAACTAAGATTTAAAGTAATCTTATAAACTAATCATTAAAATAATAATCAAAATACTAAAAAGCTTATGTTATAAACTGAGTCTAAGGTGGAAACAATGAATTATAATCAAGAAGGTAATAATACTAATAATTAAACTTATTCTATTCTTCAAACTAATTCCTGGAGAATCTAAATTATAATAGTTACTTAGGTTATCCTTATATATATTAGGTTTTGTACACTCTTAAAATAAGCCCTTATCTTAATACTCTTACTCATATGCTTAGTATATCATATATACTTCTTAAGCTTTACAACCTAGGTTTTAACATTATCCCCCTCTCTTAAGGTTCTTATCCTTAAGAGTTATAAACTTCTAATGCCTTTTAACACCTTTCTTAAGATTTACAAATATAAAGATTATTCCTGAATCTTATGCTTTTTTCAAATGTAAAAATCTTAAAATAATATCTTTGTTTAATAACTTGATATTATAATACTTTTAAGGTAATATACTCTTTTAATGTCCTTTTAATATGCTAATGTATAAGTCTTTTATATTAATAATAAGCTTTATACATATGTGTAAACATAACTTTACTATTTCTTTCATATCTTCTGGTTATTAACTCCTTTAGTCCTCTTGAAGGGGTATAAGCTTTAAATGAAGATCTAATACTTTACTAACTCTTTTTNGTTGTTAATAATACAAAGTTAAATAAAGTAAACATAAAATGCTTAAGTATAATAAATATAAAGTTATTCTTAATATTAAGCCTTTTGATTATAATCAAACATAAATATTCTTTTAGTATAATAATTTTGTAAAGTAATTCTTAAATCATTATAGAATTAAATAAAGATTAGTGAATATTCTAGAGTTCTTAAATAAGTAAAGTATAATATATAATCACCAACGTTTTTAAAGTTTATATAAACCTTCTTTATTACTTCCTTTCTCTTCTCTTTCTCCTTTTGTTGTTTTATCTTTTACTTTTATAAAAGTAAGTTTTCCTTTTCCTTAGTTCTTTAAAACTTGAAGTTAAACTTTGAGTAGTATTATATAAATACTTAACTTATTATTTACTATTCTTTACCTTTGATTATGATTATATAAGTACTTTACTTCTTCTTCTCTTTACTCTTTTACCCTTTAATATGTTAAAAGCTCTTTAACTAACTTTTATAATCTTTCTTATTAGATCTTCTAACTCTTAAGTAAGTTTCTCTTATTCACCTTCACTAGTTCTTTGATTAATACATAATTAATTTACTATAACAAAGAAGTATAAAAAGCTTATATGTCCTTATTACTTATAGTATAATAAGTCTTTATCTACTTAACTTGACCTTAATTGTTTTACTCTATATAATACTAAGTATGAAAAGTATACTTATAAGTACAAAAAATGTAAAAANGGTTTTTAAAAGATATTGTTATTATATGAACAAGTTACTTTAATTTATTAATTAAGTAATAATAAGTAATATTATAACTGTTATTACTCTTTAAGTAATATAATAAGATTATACTAAATATGTTAAGAAAACACTTTGTTAAGAGGCTAAGAAGAAGAAGATAAATAATAATAAGTTAAGTATAATTAATAAGATCTTGTAAAGTGTTGATAATTACTTAAAAGCTTTGAATAATACAATTCAAGAAATAATAAGTCTTTTCCTTTTTTTTNAAGTTAATGTATTATTAATATTTTAAAAGTTAACATGCCTTAACACTAAGAAGAATGAATTATCCTTTTTNACCTTTAATATAATTGACTTATATTATAACAGATAGTAATAATATCATGTTCTAGTTGTAAATCAACTAAGGAAACTGATTCTAAGATTACTAAAGTAAGAGATCTCTAATACCATAGTCTTTTTATGCTTATATAACTAGATATAACCTTGTTAACAGAATACTTATAACAATTTATCAACTCAAGTTATAACTTTATAATAAAGATACTTCTAAAGTACTAAGATTTAATTGACTAGGTCAGATCAGCCTTATCTTATTAAAAGGAGACTAGGTTATTATTATCTTCATTTCTTATTGAATAAGTTATCTCAAGATAACAACTTCATATAATAATCAACTAGTTTAAGAAAGTTATTAATTTATTAAAAGTAGTTATAATGAACCTTATGAAAACATTAATACTTGTTGTCAAACTTTCAAAGCCAAAGTTAAGTATAAAATCATTATCTTTAACAACAATTGTAAAGCTTTTAAAAATGCTATTAATAACTTCTTAAACTTTGTACTTACAATAGCTTTTTGCTTAAAACATATTTAATTTAATTGTTAAAGAATAGTAATTCCTTAAAGACTTCCTTGTTTACCTTACTGTTTACTTTATCAAGCTACTTTTATTATTAATACTAAGTTAAACTAAGGATACAATTATAAGTAGTATAATAACTTTTGCTGAATTTACATTTAAAGTTATTATTATTATATAAAAGGAAAAGTCAATTCTTATACTTAACTAGAATATTAATAACATAATTATATTATTAATTATATAGCCAAGAAAGATTATAACTTAACCTTTAACTATAATTATAATATTTACTTACTCTTCCTTTGTTATTGAATACTCCTTAAGGTTATTTAACTCTATAACTATAAAATTATATTAATAACCTTCTCCTTTCTTAGAATACTCTATTAAAAAGTTATTTTAATTAGAAATTACTCTTGAATTTATATTTGATTAGTTATTTAACGTTAAGATGCTTAGGTTTACTTTAAAGGAATTATAACAAGTAGTTAAAATTCTTAAGAATATAACTCTAACAACTTATTCAGTATCCTTTAAGGTATTAAACTTAAGATACTTTTATTTTAATATACTTAAGGATTATAAATAACTTAATATAAACATAGTTGAAAAAGATAGAAAAACTTAGTATTAAAATGTTTTTTCATTTATTAATTATGTAAAAGCTTTTACTTTTATTAAGGACTATATTAAGAACTTGAAGGTAAATCCTTAGAGTTGTACTGTAATAGCAGAGGAGATTCGCTTAGTCATCTTTAAAGTAGTAAAGTTATATGCTTACTTATACATTAACATTGTTAAGAGGAGAAGAACTCTTTAAGAATTAGTTTATACAATATATATACCTTATCTTCTTACATCTTAACATTAGTTTATTGTTTAAGACTAACCATTCATAATTCTTAATATTCTAATTCTTCTTTTCAAAGATAACTTGCTGATGTCAAGGATAATAAGGACTTGAGCAGATTACTTAGTTATTATGTTGAAGAATATATTCCTTAAAAGTGAACAGAACACTTAGCTAGACATTATAAGGCTGGATGAAGAACTTACTTAGCCTGAACTTATAAGGAATATTATAATTATCACAAAAAANCAACAGTAAAACTATAAGCTTACCTTTTATCCTTAAAGAATAACAATGATTAATTTAAGAATTCAAAGAAGAAAACGCAAAACTAGAACATTAATGTAATATAAGGGATACAATAGTAATAAAGGTGGAAAATCAAGTACAAGAACTCTTATAATAATGAAAAAGGATAAAAGCTTACTTAGAACAACTATTACTTACATTAAACTTTTAAACTTAAGAATTATTAGAATACTTAACTTTAAGACTTAGCAAGGAGTACTTGATAATAATCTGAATTACCTTGATAACAAACCCTTTTCTAAATATAAAGTCTTACAAGACAAAATGTCAATATATATTCTTATTAAAGCTTTTTACAAGAAGATCCTTGAAAGAATACTATGATTTTATAAACTCTTGTAAACTTGAATTCTGTATATTCTTATATGATTATGTTAATAACTTGGACAAGATTGTACATAGGATAAAGTACTTATTTAATGTCTTAAAGTTGAAATGGAAGTGTAAGAAAAGAATAAAGATAGAAGACTTAATAATATGAAAAGGATTTAAGAAAATAATGCTTAATATACTAAAAGATGAAAATAACCAAGAGATAAAGGTAGTAGATGAATATAATAAAGTAATATTATGTATAAAACAATTAGTTGAAGTTTTTNATACAATACTTAAATACTCTTGAAGAGTAAATGCTAAATATGTTAAATAAACATAAGAGAAACAACTTGTTTACAAAGTTACTCTCTTTTCTTAAAGAAAAGATTATAAACTATAATAAACTCTTAAAGATTTATAAAGAATTAATTATTATAATAATATGACTATAACAAAATAAAGTAACGTAAATCCTCGTTTACCGGGCCACCCCATCAACCGGGCCACCGAAATTTACCGCAAAATTGAGCAAAATCACCCCCTAGCAAATTCAACAAATATTATATTATATCTATTCAAATTTTGCAATTTAACTATTTGATTAGTATTTGATATATATGTAAGTTCTGGTTTAATTAACATTTATAGTTTGTGCTGTATAATAAACTAGCCTTAGTTTCTGAGTCTAAACCCAAATCTAATAATATTACAATTACTTAAAGAACTAAAAAACCAAATATTTGAAATCAAAATTATATAATTAATTATTTCATAAAATATTATTCTACAAAACTCAATGGTTTCGAATTTGCTAGGAGGTGATTTTGCTCAATTTTGCGGTAAATTTCGGTGGCCCGGTTGATGGGGTGGCCCGGTAGACGAGGATTTACGTTAAACTAGAAAGTAAGAAGTAAATATTAGAATAATAAAGAGTAACAAGATAGTAATATAAAAGGGAAATACTGAAGTAAATCTTCAAAAGAACATTTTAAGTTTTTAATTTGATAATAAGACAATTACTTAAGAAAATAATAACTATTACTTATGTTAAAGCCTGGATCGCAGAGCTTAAGAAGTATACATAGTACACTAGGCATGTAAACAGAGTATTAAGATAAAGGCTTGCTTTAAGAGTATACAGAACTTAACATATATAAGAATAACCTAAGCTTGTTACAAAACTACGCCATCCAGGTCACTGGATAGCAGGGGTAAGGTAGATGTTCAGGGACAACGGAAACGTGTGACACACAAGCAAGCGACTAAGTCCAAGGTAGGGTCTAGTAATGTATTTAGGTTGAACACGAGGAGTCTACTCTCATGTTCCTACAGCGTGCTTATATAGATAATGAAATACAGTTGGATCGTTGGATCGCCCTGATCCCTCGATCCCGGTCCCTGGATCATTGGATCACTCCGATCCAGTGATCCCAGTCACGTGACCTCCTAATTGTTAGGTTCTCTATGCACACCTGCCGTGTACCGAGCCTCAGGCCTACACCAATTAGTTTGTTCGGTCAAACCCGTAACAAAGCTGTTATTATAATTTAAATTCTTCAAGAATTAGTTTGAAAAATAGAACAAGCTTAATTGTTAATGTTACCACCTCTTTGATTATAATTCATTGTCTTTACCCTAGACTTAGTCTATAACATTCTAATTCCTCTTATTTAAATAATAGTCTATTATAATCAGAAGATAATAACAAGTTAATCAAGTTATTCAACAACATCTTTTAAAATTACTAAAAGGCAAAGAACAACAAGGAAAGCTAGTATTAAGCTTAATCAGAATAAAGGCATTGTAACAATAACAAGCTTAAAAATTATATACACAGAAATTACATTTATATTATTAAGTAATTTAGTTAAAGAATTGATTAAAAAANGAATAACAAACAAAGGAATTAAAANGTTTTCAAAAATAATCTATTACCTTCTCAAAATAAGTTACTCAAACAATAAATATATTATATCAAGGTTCTTTGACAAGAAAATGCTGAATTAGAGTATATAAGCAAACAAAAGGATAAAGTATAAAGACAAATAAAAGAGTTAAACCTAAAGATTAAGATGTTATAACAAAGAAAGGAAAGATTACTCTAATATAATAATATACTTATAAAGACATTGATTTTACTATAAAGAGGCTTTTTAGTAAAGATACAAATCTTATCATAAGAAGATTCTTTAGTAAGGAATACATTATAAAAGCAATATATTAGTAAAGTATTATTAAAACTATTATTATAACAACTTATAATCTAAAGTATAAAGTATAAGTACATACTTCTACTAAAGTAATTCATAAGGAAAATAATAAAAGAGTATAACAACTTCATGTACAAATACAAATTTAAATTTGTTGAATTCTCAGAGTTATACAAGAAGGATAATACTAAGATCTTTTATATTATACTATATCTTAATAACATCTTGAAAGTGAAATAGTAATAAATATAAGAGGTAAAATCAATAAGTATTATTATATAAGAAGGATTTAAGGGAATCTTATTATCTTTACTAAAAGACAAAAGTAATAAAAAGATTAAGGTTTAAGACTAATATAACTAAGCTTAACAATAGTCAAGTTAGTCAATCTAGTCTTTTATAAAGTATCTTAATAACCTTAAGATATAACTCTTTAGCATAAGTAACAAGGAGAAACAAAATATGTTATTAATGAAAATAACACTTTAAGTTAAGGGTAAAAATTATAAATTATAATATCTTGTCAATAATATATAATAAAATAATTATACTAGTAAAGTACTTATAACTTAATAAGGTAAATTAAAAACAAAAGATCAGATATGATAATATTACTATAGACTCTTAAAAACCTTAACATAATAAGTTAAAAAANGAAATAACAAAGTAAGTCACTTAAGCAAAACTTGAATATCCTATATTAAGACTGAATAGAATTAGCATACATAACATTATCAATTAATATTAACATTATAAAGCTTAAAAACTTTAATAAAGTCAAATATTACAATTATAAGAAGTTAAGGCATTATGCTAAAGATTATTATAATACTTATAATAGTAGAATCTAATGTTATAGTTATAATCAGCCAGGTTATACCTTATTAAACTACCTTAATAACTAGAATTAAAACTCTAACCAACCTTTTAATAAAAATATACTTATAATAAACTAAGGAAATACTAACATCCAAAGAAGCTTATAACCTTAGCCTTGTTAGACAATAAAAGGAAAAGGCTTTTTACAGTATTTTGACAAATACTTAAGATTCTCTTTACCTTTACATCTTTAAAAGAAATGATAATAAGGGTAAATAACAAGGTTTATTGTATTATGAAGAAATTAAGACAATTATGTATAGTAATCCCTTTTGAGGTTTAAACAAAGGAGATAAAGAATAAAGTAAGCTTTGATCAATAATAAAGTAAAGTAAAATATAATCTTCTTAGCTTTAGTATAAGAGTATAAATAAAGTAATGACAACAAGGAGAAGTTAAGATTTTGGATAGTTAATAAGATAAATATTTATGTTTATAAATCTTATACTATATTAACTAAGGCTGAAAATACAGATAAGAAGGCTTATATTCTAAAGTATTGGTTTATATCAATTGTTATTAATGAATATACTATTATCCTAGGATATCTATAGCTTAATAACATAGACTTGGATATACAATAGTAAAAAGAGGAATAAAGGTATTACTTTAAGACTAAGAATTATATCATTTACTTTACAAGGTAGTTCATGAAGTTATTAGAAAAANGAGAAAGATACTCCTTTATTCAAAGCCTTCTTTGAACATATATTAGATTATATATATATTAAGGTAATGTAAATTGACAACTTGTTAAACTTTGAATAATAATAAATTAATATAGTCTTAAAGTAATATTAAGACTTTATAAATATGTTTAACAAAGAGAAAGCAACTAAGGTACTTAGAATTAACAACTTATACTATATTATTAAGCTTATTGATAATATGATATCACTATGAAAACCTGTTTATCTACTAGTAAAAAAAGAAATGAAAATGTTAAGGGAGTATATTCATAACTTGTTAAAGAAAGGGTAGATCTAGTAATCTACTAATCTAATAAGTATATTAATGTTATTTATCCTTAAGAAGGATAACAAGCTTTAACTTTATATTAATTACAAAAGTCTTAATAAGGTTATTATTAAAGATTAAACACTTTTACTATTAATTTCAGAAACCTTAGACTAGTTAAGAAAAGTAATAATATATACTAAGTTAAATCTAAAGGATATTTATCATCAAATCCAAATCTAGGAAAGTAATAAGTAGAAAATAGCTTTTCACATACAATATAATCATTATAAATATTGTGTTATACTATTTAAACTGTATAATATACTAGTAATGTTCTAATAGTACATTAATAAAGCATTGGTTAAACTAATAAACATTATCTATATAATTTATCTAGATAACATCTTAATCTTCTCTGAAACCGAAGAAGAGTATATAAAGTATATTTAACAAATACTTAAGTACTTAAAGTAATATCATTTATATACAAATATATCTAAGTATAATTTTCATACTAAGGAAGTAAAGTTTTTAAAGTATATTATATCTCTTGATAATATATTAATAGAGAAGAGTTAGATTGTTATTATTCAAGATTAGCTAATCCTTATCTCTTTTAAAGATATCTAGGTTTTTCTAGGATTTATTAATTTTTACAAAAGGTTTATCAAACATTATTCAAAAATAACAACTCCTTTATCAAATCTTCTAAAGGGAATAAAAAAANGGGTAAAAANGTTAATATATTCAAACTTAAAGAACTAATATTATAAATGTTTAACAAGTTTAAAGAAGTTTTTATTATAATATTTATTCTTATATATTATACCTTAAGACTACTTATAATACTAAAGACAAATATATCTAGATTTATTACAAGTATTATTTTATCTTAGCTGATCATTAAAGAGGACTAGTCAAATTAGTATCTTATTACCTTTTACTCAAAAAAGTTAAATCTTATACAACAAGTATATAATACTCTTGACTAGAAGATACTCATTATAATACAAGTATTAAAGTAATGAAAGCATTACTTAACTTATACCTTATCAACAATAGTTATCAAGACAGATCATAACAATCTTAGATGTTTTATAGACAAGGAGAAATTAAATAAAAANGCAAGTACATTAGATTTAGAAGTTAACTAAATATGACTTTAAGATAAAGTATAAAATAAGTAAGATTAACCTTATTAATAGTTTGTCAAGACAATCAGATTATAAACCTAAGTTTAATAAAGTTATAAAAGATTTAATGTTAATGTTAAGAAAGAAGATACAGAACATATTCTACATTAAAGTTAAGAAGGTATCTTGACAGAAAATTAAGATATTAGCCAATGATATTACCAAAGAGAAGAAATGCTTAAAAAGGTAATACTTAAAAAAAGTAATTTCTATTATTAATAATAATAAGTATTAGTCTTTTATTATTCCTTTGTTTAAACCTTTATAATTTTTATAAAATTTACTTTTTAAGTCATTTGGNTTTTTTTATAAATAATAATAATACTCTTATTAAAGAGTTTGACTTTTAATATAATCTTCTTTTGTTATAAAACCTTTAAGGACATGGTTATGTAAGCTTAAGCTAATTACTCTTGTAAAGTTTAAATGAAAGTAAATTGTTCTGAGTTATAGTAAACAAGTATATATAGTAAAATTATAACTTAAGTTAAACACAAAATTCTTAACTAAAGCTTAGAGAGTATATTCTTATATAAACATTTGATAATTCACTTGTATAGACTAATATAAACCTATATAACTATATGTCTTTATATACTTTTATATGTTAAGACTTGTTATATAACTTAATACTCGTTGATTACTAATGTTTCATAAGCTGTTATTTAGTACTTATTAAGTTGTAATAATAAGATTTATAACATTATTCCCTTTTTATTTTAATATTATTCTGACATTTAACTAATAACATTGAACAATCTTTATTATTCTTTAATTATACNTTTTTATCTATCATATTATACAAATACTAAATTCACTTTTGTAAAGTAGAAAAGATAAAAACAATAAGTTTTAAAATGTCCTCTTCTTGTTATTATTATAAAAAGAATAAAAAATCTTATTATTATTCTTCTAATTCTTTAAAGTGCTTTAAATACACTTATTATAATAATTATTATAAACTTCTCAAGCTGTCCTTTAAGGAAATAGACTATTATCTTCATAAAAAACAATGTTTAAAACAAGAAGAAGAAGAAGCTTTTGCTAAGGTTTTAAAACTTTAAAAGCTTTGTTGTTATATGAAAAACAATACTTAATTTATAATCTTTAAAAGTACTTTTATTATAAAAGAACTAAAAGAAATTAAAGAAAAAGAAAGGTTAAAAAAGGAAAAGCTAAATTCTTTAGTATTTACTAAAGACTTATTACATCTTTCTGATAAAGACAAGTAATGTTTTTTAATTGACTTTTCTATATTAAGTGTTGGTTCACCTGTAGCATGTAGTACGGTATACAATTATACATAATATACTTGTTGTGTTATTCTATAGTTGTTGTCCGATTCAAGGGTAAGAGAGTAAAGTTGTAAGAGCTTTACTTGCTTTTACTACTTAATCAGGACTAGCTTACAAGGGTATATGAATATCATGTGTATATAACTACTATTCTATTAACACTAAAGATACTTTAAAAATTAGTTATATACTGTAACTCTTAAAATGCTTAAATCTGTAGAGTTTTCCTAATTATATGTTAATTGCCTAATTAAGAATAGTTCTAAATCCTTCCTTTGTACAATTCTTTATTCTGCTACTTACATTGTTATGTTTTACTTATTTTACTACTTCTAATTATATCTTATTTATATTTAACAGTTATTTTAAAGTGTTAAATAACTTGCCTTTAGTTATAGAATTAGTTAGAATTATAATTTCTTTAATTTATTATACCTTAGTAATCTAATGTTGTTTGTATACTTAACAGAGGTATATTATGTTAATTATAAGTTGCTTTTCTTATATAGTTTCTAACTTAACAAGACAATTGTACAATAACCTAGAATCTGTGTATATAACTAGTAAAAGGTTAATTTCGAGGATTCCTTTGATAGTTAACTTGATTATAATTCCTATATTAAACTTATAAACTATTCTGTACAATTCTAAGGCTAAAATACTATATATAACCCTTTTGTACTTGATTAACGTTTAATGTAATGTATTTACATTTCCTTTCTAGTCTATAAGTATTATAATATAGTCAATTTGTGATAATAAGTCTTTATTGTTCACAAATAAGACATTTATAAAGATTAATAGTTGTAATATCTCTTTATCAAGCTTAACAAATTGTATTTTCTTAACAGTATTCTAGATTTGCTATTATAAGTGTTTATTTAATGATTTCATGTCTTCTTGGTTAAGATCAATAGCTTAGGTAATTACTAATAAGTCATAYRWTAACGTAATTCCCAGTCCACCGGCCCACCCGGTCTACCGGCCCACTGAAATTTACTGCAAAATCAACGAAAACTGTACATTAATAACTCAACAACTATAAAGTTAAAAGAAATAATTCTGTACAAAATAGCTAATTACTTTAATCTGATTTCAAATATTTAGTCATTCGTTTGTTTAAATACTTATAATATAGTTAAATTAGATTTTAGACCTTCAACACAAGGTTGTTTTATTATATAGCACAAACTATAAATGCTACACACGTCAAAATTTGTATACTTATTGATTATTAAATAAATAAATAGACTTCAAAGTTTGATTAAATATAATCATATATTTGTTAAGTTATTGATGTACAGTTTTCGTTGATTTTGCAGTAAATTTCAGTGGGCCGGTAGACCGGGTGGGCCGGTGGACTGGGAATTACGTTAAGTTATCGACCAACTCGCTGACGTAATACACAAACTTTTTAACTACGATCACCGAATGATCTTCATGGCTTGGAACCTCAAAATATGCATAGCATGGCATTGCCGCCTTGCATATGGTTTGTCAGTTCTCTAATTATGTCTCCTTTCTGATATCAGGGCAAGTGTCAGATGGGGACAATCCAGATAAATCGAAATGCCACCTCCGCCGTCAATTGTATCAACGATCCTGCGACATGGTCTCTTCCAACATTGCCAACTAATCACTTTGTCAAATTTAAGCAGGAAATATTCAGTACGTTACGTACAAAATTGGTGTGCGTAAGGGTACTTACGTACAGTCAGATTCTGGGGGCTAAAAATGAGCCTAATACAAAAGTAGAAATTGTTGTACACATTAACAACAGTGTGGTTCCACCGTATAATGGATACCAAGAACTGACGGTGAATCGACTGACGGTGAAGCGGCATTTTTGCGTATTTCAACCTATTACATTAATTGATATATATATAGAGTATCATGCATCAGAACAGAGAGGTCCTTCTCGCTGATACACCGGAGCTACCACAAGATCATATTTGTAACTCCGAACCTGTAAGCTTACAGAAATATGGCTCTATGAAATTTCTATCTTACCTCCCAATCTAAGTGAGATGACAGAAGTTATGGGGAAACATTCCGTTTATGCTTTTATGGTAAGTTAACGTTTAGTGATTCACTTGATTATGCAAGTCCGCACTAAGCATGACTATCCAATTAACGTTTATCTAGCGTAACATACAATATAATTTAGAGTGATACAGTTAAGCTGATAGGAATAAGGTTATGCTTGTGCTACCATTTTCCATCGGCGGAATTGATAAGGGAATCGTGGGGTTACCCCTCACCATTTAACTTAAATTAATAGCAAAGTTTCAACCATGACTTCTAACCTCTTACGTGCCCAAGCCCCAATATCTCAAACAATTTGCGTAGAAGCGTCAAAGGCATTGTAGACCCGTTCATTCATTTCTAAAAAAAAAAAAGTAGAAATTTTAAGATGGAAAATAGACACGTGTAGGTGACGCGAAAGTCCTTGTTGAATTTAACATCAGGCAATCAAGATAGACACGGGAAATCAGGATAAAGACGGGAAGATCGAGATTGGGCATGGTAAATAGGCTTAATTTATAATATTGTACAGTACTTTACATTAATAATCTGTGAGCATCNAAAAAGTACTCTTGCCACCTACTACAAAAATACTCACCAATCAACAACCATAATTTATTTTGCCCTAAAACACATACATAATAATTTAAATTAGTCAATTTTTAGTATGCCAATTTTCTGGAATGCCTAGTACTTTGTATGTTATCCTTTTGCTGTAATAACCACATCACGTCTCCTACACATACTCTCTAAACAAACCTCAATTATACCATCATTTATAAGCTCCCAGGCCTCAATTAAAGCATCCTCCAAAGCCTCTTTAGCCTTCTCATTACTACCTAAATCCTTAAGTTCAAGGTGTATCTCCAAAACCTTTGCTTTAAGATGCTATCACACATACTCAATGAGGTTCAAATCTAGGGAATATGGAGGCCAGTCAACCAATAGTATAGCCATATCCTCAAACCATTTAAGAGTCTTATTTGTATAATGAATTAGAACATTATCCTGCATGAATATCATGCCTGGTTCTTAGATTTAAGGCAATTATTGCCCAAGTACTTTAATATATAAGTTAGCAGTATACTTATATTTCTTAAACTCAAAATCTCTTTCCAAAATATGCAATTCAGACTTGTAAACCTTGTCATCTTTATACTAAATAACAACCTAGACTATGATAGATATATCCTTGCCCTTTTTAAAGGTTATTATTATGTCTTTACTCTATTTTTGAGCTAACTGACACTATGCCTACTCAACTGCTTTGCCTGCTCCTCGCTTAGCTAAATACTTGTTTGTAAAAATGTATTAATAAAAGTCAGACTTGCTTTACCCTTTTCATACTATACATTATACAAGCCTTTTTGCTGTCACTTTATTAGTAAGGTATAATCGTTTCTTGTACTTCTAATGCCAGATCCTTATAGCTTCCAGAATGCGAACTATAACTCCATTGGAGATTTTAATACCTATATACTTTCGAATTTTGGCTATGGACGATTTGGGCTCTTTTCGAACAAAGTTTACAAGCCTACACTTGAATTGCTCTGAATATTTATCTGGCCGACCTGGACGTGGTTTGGATTTGCTATTGTTGCGCAAATGTACTTTGTTTATGGTGTCTTGAACTGTAGAATATGGTATCTTGAGGTCCCTAGCGATTTGAGCTACAGTACTACCTTCCTCAGCCTTCCTAACAATTTTGCCTCTGGTATATGGAGAAAGGTCCTTAAAAGGAACAATATTCTGGTTTATCTCGCCCAAACGACGTCGTGGAGTATTCATTGAATTCAATTCAAAAATGAGTGTGTAGAGTTGCAAGTCGTGGAAACGCGAAAATTCGCGAAAATCACGGATTATTAACGGTACCCACTGTATATTAAAGGTAAACCCTAGCTCCACTAGTCAACCCAGCCGAAATCTGATTAACAAATTATGCCCTAAACTAAACCGAACTTAATACAGTAGATCGAGGGTAACTACTGTTAGCTGCATAAGCCTCCACGCATCACTTTAGTATGAACTTTGATCTAGTTTCTTTAGCAAGGATCTTTATGATTTTGATTTCTTTTATAGGTCACTGATGGTTTACCAACTTGGCAGAACCACGTAAGCTTACCTATGCTTTAGTCGGATCAAGAGCGGAGTTACGGATATAAGTAATGACCGACTCTAGCCTTGAGTAAGCAAGCTAATATTGGAAATAAGTCAGAATATTTAGATTTCTATATGAGGCGATTGCTATCCATGGTTCTTCGATTTTCATTATGTATACCTGTCCAGGTGTTACAATAGCTGAACTTTAATAGTTGTTCTTATAAATTCATTTATCCATCATGACTAACACTCCAGTGTTGTGTGGCCTCTCCGAATTTCTAGATGAGGCAAGCTCGTTCGACTATATCATTGTCGGTGGAGGTACTGCTGGGCTGGTAGTAGCGACACGATTGACTGAAAATCCTAATATCCGTGTCGGTGTTATTGAGGCTGGCAAGTCAAGGTTAGGCGATCAGAATGTAGAAGGCCCTGGAAACTTAAGTGCATTATTCCACAACCCCGAATACGATTGGATCTACAAAACCGTTCCCCAAGTAGGTAGCTCCCACTAATATTTCTTTGAATTATGACCTAATGTGATTATCTATCACTCAGACCAACAACAACAACAATGTACACCATCTCGTCCGCGGGAAGATGCTTGGCGGATCCAGTGGTGTGAATTTTATGTGCTATGTCCTCCCATCAGCATCAGATATTGACTGGTGGGGAGAACAAAACAAGGGATGGTCATGGGCTGAGTTAGAACCATATTATCGCAAAAATGAGGCTTTCCATGTACATCCTGCACAGAAGGAGAAGCGCGATGGCTTTGTGGCTGATCTAAACTTCCACGGTCATTCAGGCCCCGTGCAAGTCTCCTTCCCTCCTACGCCAGCTCCATTTGAGGATTCTCTTTTTAAAGCTTTCGACGAGGAATCTGGCCTTCCCCGCCCAAAAGAGCCCTTTAGTGGTGATCATTTGGGCTTTTTTGAGACCCCAGCCACGATAGATCGTCGCCCTGGGAAAAGTTCCCGAAGTTATTCCGCTACAGGATACCTCGCGCCTGTCCTCGGGCGATCCAACCTGAAAGTTCTGACCGAGGCTACTGCCACCAGGATTCTGCTCGATGGAGTTGAAAATCCGATTGCTAGAGGTGCTGAATTTTGGCACGGAGGGAAACTTCATAAAGTGTTCGCTAAGAAGGAAGTTATCATCTCGTCGAGTACAATTCAAAGCCCTCGCCTTCTTGAATTGTCGGGAATTGGGAACAGGGAAGTACTGAAGGCAGCAGGAGTTGAATGTATTGTGGAAAGTCCGTTTGTTGGAGAGAATCTGCAGGAACATCCTATGACCCCTCTCATATACGAACTTACAGGGGAGGACAATATCACAATTGACTCCGTTCTCCAAGACAATACACTACTCCAGAAGCATCTAAGCATGGCTGAGACAACCCAGGAAGGTTTCCTCGTTGGAAATACTGGATTTATGGGATTTATTCCCTATTCTGCGCAAGTATCCAAAGAGACTCTTGAGAGCACGATTGCTAGCATCACTGCAACCAGAGATACTGATCAACCAAGCTACCATGTTGCTCGCCTTCGTGATCCCCGGTCACCAAATATTCACATAGTTGGTATCCCTGCAAATTTTGATATCCTTCACGGCCACGCCAATTTAAGCAAAGTTATGTCGGGCGCTCCCCCCGGTTACAATGGATGTTACACTCTTGCGATTAGCACACAATTTCCTATTTCCCGTGGAAACTCGCACATTCAAACCTCGGAGGATGGAGTTTCACCTCGGATTGATCCTGGCTTTCTTACCCATCCTGCAGATGTAGATGTTCTCGCAGCTGGCTTAATGTTTGCGGAACGTGTCCTTACAGAGTCTAAACATGTCAATACTAAGATTGGCCGGAGAGTTGATCCACCCCCGGAAGTTGACTTGAAGGACTTTGAGCAGGCAAAAGCGTTTGTTTATCAGCGTATCATGGCCTTTAATCATTATTTAGGTACTTGTGGCATGGGGAAAGTGGTTGATGAGAGACTACGCGTGAAAGGTGTTCAAGGGCTTCGCATCGTGGATGCCAGTGTCATTCCGCTCCAACCTAGCGGAAACATTGTCGCTACTGTATACGCAATAGCTGAGAGGGCAGTAGACTTTATCAAGGAGGATAACAATTAATACGAAATTTTCTGAGAAGAAAAAAAGTCGTCTTTATCCCAAAGTTTATTGCTTAGAATCTGCTTTTAGTTAACGTAGGAACAGAATAGTTTATAGCTAGATTTTAAGTAAATGAAAGAGTTGTAAGATATATACCTTATCCAAATTTGTACAGCCTTTTGTAGCTATAGCATTATTCATTAATAGTCGGTTATATATACGTAACTATTCATTCCTACGGAAAAGTTAGCTACTTCTATATATATCTTGGGAATACCTAAACATAGTCGATCTTGTATATTACAGAGGATGTCAACTACCTAATAACTTGATAAAAATGTACTAAACTTAATAAATATTTATTATACAGCCAGATCATGTTTGTCTTCCGCGTCCATCCCCTAGTATCCCATCCTCAATAAACACCTGCTCGAAGCCCGCTGAATCTGATGAGAGTGTGCCTTTCATCAAGCTATCGAAGAAGGCCATATCGACGCCCTGGAAGGCCCAGTCGTCGACGCCGGCAGCGATTGGGGGGAGACAAATTTGTGATTCTAAGGTGATATCGTTGGAATTGTGGTATTGCAGCATGGGCTGCTCGTGGCCGGATTGAGGGTGATCATCCGGAAACGTGGGCTGGCCAAGCGGCTGTTCAGCCGGGTGAGGGCAAGGTGCGAACGGTGTGGTCCGTGATGAAGACTCAGCCTGGAAAGTTGGATGCGGCTCGCGAGAGATGGGCCCCTGGCGTGTGATTTTGATGACGCCGAGGTACGGGATATGCAGGCGGAGCTCTTCATCTCCCTTCTCGCCACCGTCATCTGTCCGGGCAGTGTAGTTGCTCCCCTGAGCGGCGTCGGCCTCGATTTCGAGGAGGCGGCGGACCAGCTTAGCGCTCTGTTCGGTGACGATGTCTTTGTTGACTTTGCTAATAACATCCATCTTCTCGAGGGCTTGTTCGAGTATAGCGCGGTCGCTGAAGCGCTGGTGGGCGAGGAAATTGATGGTTTGACGGTGATGGTAGACGTCGATGTGGGCAAGCAGGAGCGTCATCGCTGCTAAGAGAGCGAAGAGGTCCACAGGCCTCGAGCAAGATGACATGGGGTTGAAGCTGCGGTGTACGATGAAGCGCGTGATAATCTCCCGGCTGGCATTGACGCAAGTCATCTTGGAGTACTCATGCATGGTGTTGTCTCTTATTCGCACGATATACGGTAGATGGAGCTGGATTAATAGGCCATAGTAGTAGACCTGGGCTGCCAGGCGTAATGTCTCTAAGAGAGTATCCGGTGATCCTGGAGTGAAGTTATGGAAATACACCGGACGCCAAAAGCTTGCCGGCATGCTCTGCGATATACTCAATAGCTCCGAGTCGATTGATTGGGTTGTTGTCGTGTCGGTTGTGGCAAATGGACTTGCGTTGCGTTCCAAGATGCGAGACGCAACAACTGTGAGGAGTCGCTCGAATTTACCCAGGGGTGGTTCGTGCCGCAAAGCTGACATGGCGCCCATACTTGTATCAGTCGAGCCTTGAGGTAGACCAAGTAGCAAGCTGAGATAACGGTCCATGTACACAATGCGGAACCACATAAAGTCTGGCTTGGCATCCAGCTCTGGATCGATGCATTTTAGTGGTGGCATAGGAGTCCGATGCAGTCCCATAAGCTGGGCGACTGTCATCGCCCTGCGATATGCAACCCAAGCCCGTCGAAGATTGCCAGAGTTGATCTCATATACACCCTCTAGCATGATGCAAACCAGACTCTCGACAGTGCCGTGCATCTCTTCCTTGGTTGTTACCCATGTCGTAGCAGCTGTGACTAAGCGGCACATGAGCACGCTTCGTGGTTCAGAAAGGGCGAGCAATTCTTCTCCGCCCGGACTCTGTAGAGTGATTGCAAACAAGAGCATGCGTTTAGCCAAAAGGACTGGGTGAGTACTTGGACCAGGAAGCTCGGGAATGGAGCAAGGAGCCGCAAGGGTCTCGTATGTCAACTTGCTGTGTGGCTGAGTGTTGATTGTTTCGGTGTAGAGCGAGACCCGAAAGCTCTCTCTAAGCAGGATCTTGGCATCTTCTTCAGTCGGAAAGGCTGCAAACAAATGCTCGAGGGCTGTTGCGTGCAAGCTTGATAGGGCGAGTGATGGACTCGGAGTGGATTGTCCAAGAGTCGGGATACCGGCTGGTTCCCGTGGTTCTTCGGGCGAGAAACCAGCTGTGGGAAGTGATCGAATTGCTTGTGATGATGCCAAGGTTGACAGATCCTCAGCTGAGCGAGCTTGATGATCTTGGTGTTGAACGAGGTGTTTTTCAACCGGAACGGATGGAACTGCAACTTTGCCAGCAAGAAAGTCCTCCAACAAGGCTTCGACCCTTGCCATGCGCTCAACGAGCTGCCTATTGTCTCGTGTTCTTGCTCCAGTCAAGTCCTCGAGCATCGGCACCTCGATCTCTTGACTGATGCAAGGCGCTCGTCGGCGCTGACAGCCGACGCAAGCAGTATCTTCGGCTGATAACAAAACGCAGCGGATTTTGCGCCGTTTGCATTCCCAGCAAGATTGCGTGCCTTTGCGGATCTTTCTCCGTTTCGCCGAGACGTCCTGCTCGTTGACGCCCGAGGCATTCATCATGGCTGGCGTGTGTGGGGTACACTCACTGTTGATAAGGATACATCTCCCATGCTGCGTGGCGGAGAGAATACCAGCGACTTTATGAAGTATATCGGTAAGTGAGTTGAAAGGAGGGAGACGGGACACATCTCTTCCGCCGTTGCGGGTAGCGACGGGGCGCTTACTATGACCCACTTATACTTTGTTTCTCCGAGCGGCGGAGTAACTTAATCGGTTTACTTGTGTTTTATTGCCCGATTAGGTCTAGAATTTTTGGACCACATCACGACTTTTTTTTAATTTCTTTTACAATTATACTCTTTATTTGACTTCCTAATTTATAGGCGTCTGTAGAGACTCTTCAGGCTACAGTACATAGTTTCCTCCACTAATATTCCCATTGTTTTGCTATTCCTTTGTACAATATGAAATCACGTTGCCAGTAGCAGGAGAATAATCAACAGTAAATGAGTAAAGGACAGAGCCTTACTTAAAAGCCTAAACCTGAGCTACTCAAATTCTTATACACCCATCACTCTGTAGTTTCGTCCACCATCTCCTTGTATTGTATAATGTGCTTTGTGCAATTTTACTCTTCTCAGGGTCTGTAAACAATTGTCAAGCAGGAAAGTGAATTTTCAATGTCCATTTTCCATTGTAGTAGAGTACAGCAAATATTTTAATAGGGGGAACCAAGCTTTTTCGTGATGGTGTTGTGGTTATCTCTATCTGTAATGTTTCAAGAGGTTCGGAAGGTTGATTTTCGACGCGTTCACGCGTTGATGGAGAAATATTTATCGCTGAATAACTCAATCTTGGCTTTACAGACAAAGTTATAGGTTCATAGCCCTCACCGCGTACAGGTGTTGAGTCTCGAGGGCTCCACATCACGACTTGCACTCAACACATGTCTTTTTGTGCCTTTCCTAGAAGCTGTAGATCTTGATCTGATTAGATATGGTTGGGCGAATACTCGACTGACAGATTGGCAAGGGATACTTGGGTCCTTGAACTGCCCGGACCGGGGGTAAACTATCTGCCCATGACCTTAAGATGCTCCTCTCTCTCACTTCCGCCGCACGGAGATTTGTGACAGCACTATTACAAAACAAACCAAATCAAAACAGTTTCCGTATTCTCCTTGCATGAAAATGATAAAGGATTTCTTTTATCCATCCATCCTATCACCATACCAGATCAGCTCCGTCTACGCTTTTCTTGCGCCTCTTTTAAGTCTCTCCTGCTTCAATCTTACACCTCTCTTACCTTTCTATTACTTCATTTTCACACCTCTGCTACATCTCTCCCACGCAGTCTCTTCTTGATCCCTATCTGGAATTGAAAAGGCCACCATTTCGGACCTCAGTATAGCAACCATGACGCTCGACGGCAAAGATACGCATGGCGACACCCCCCCATCAGCTCCTGAGAGCTCTATCAATGAGGAGAAGCAGGACCACCAAGCACCTAACGATGCCCAGCCTGCCGAAGTTTCACCTCGCAATATCCACGGCTGGAAGTGGGCGGGCACCATGGCGTCTTTATTGTTCTCAGGCTTCTTGTATGCTCTCGATGCCACAGTTATTGCTGACCTCCAACCCGTCCTCGTGGAAGAGTTTGGGCAGATCCAGAAGCTGCCATGGTTGAGTGTTGCTTTCTTGCTCTGCGCCACGGGCTCCAACTTATTCTGGGGTCGCGCCTATACCCATTTCAACGCAAAGTGGCTGTACATTTTCACTATCATTCTCTTCGAGGTCGGCTCTGCTATCTGTGGTGCCACGCCCAGTATGAACGTTTTGATCGTGGGACGCGCTATTGCTGGTTTTGGTGGCGCTGGCCTTTATAACGGACTTATGACGAATATTGCACTGACAACCACTATGGCCGAACGTCCGGTATACAACTCGATGACTGGCTTCTTCTGGGGTATCGGTATCGTACTGGGTCCAGTTGTTGGCGGCGCGTTGAACGAATCCGCAAGCGGCTGGCGATGGGCTTTTTACTTGAACCTCTTTATCGGCGCTGCCTGTGCTCCATTTTACCTCTTCGTACTTCCAAGCAACGACCTCCACGCTGGAGCTACTATAAAGGAACGGGTCGTTGAGATGGATTACGTTGGAATGGTGCTACAGGCCGGAGCTCTTACGTCCTTCGTTATGGCAATCAATTGGGGCGGTGTCACTTATCCGTGGAACTCGGGTCGCATTATTGCTCTCTTTGTTGTTGCCGTCGTGCTTTTTATTGTCCTGGCAATTCAACAAGTCTTCAATGTCTTTACCACGGAACCGAGACGCATGATCCCAGTACAATTTTTCAAGTCTCGTACAGTTCTCATTCTTTTCAGCGCTACAGCAGCAGGCGGGGCAGGCGCTTTCGTTCCGATTTACATGGTGCCCCTATTCTTCCAGCTCACCCGTGGTGACAGCGCGCTCAAGGCTGGTATTCGACTACTTCCTTTTATCGTTTTTTTGGTTGTTTTCACCTTCATGAACGGCAGTCTAATGGCCAAGGCAGGCTACTATATGCCGTGGTTCTTGGTGGGTGGCATCTTCGTTGTCATCGGCTCCGCCCTGATGTTCATTGTCGACCAAGACACTTCAACCGCCAAGATTTATGGCTTCACGATTCTCCTAGGTTCTGGAGTGGGCATGTTTTTCCAAGCAGCCTTTTCTGTCACGCCGGCCGTCGTCAGTCCGGAGAACATCGGATCTGCTATCGGCTTCATGACGCTGGCTCAGTTCCTCGGCATCACCATTGCCTTAGCTATCGCCAATTCCGTCCTCCTCAACAATAGCACGGACAAGATACAGCAGATTTTGCCCAATCTTCCATTGGGTGAGATCCAAGCCGCCATCTTAGGAAGTGGCTCAGAATTTGTGAATAGCCTCTCCCCAGAGCTTAGTAGACGCGTCATCGCCGTAATCGTTGACGCCATTAGCACGACTTATGCTCTTACTGTCACTGCCGGTGCTCTCGTCACCGTCACGAGCCTCCTTTTGCGTCGCGAGAAACTATTTGGTGCTCCGGCTGGCGTAGCTGCCACGTAAAGAGTTGGTTTATGTGTGAAGGAGGAGAGGATATATTGCAGGAGCGAGAAAGGAACAGGCAAAGGATGTTGGAGTACATGTCACTTCCAGCGCTATGGTGACCAAGCAAAGACTGAAAAAATAGTCCTGTTTTGTTTTCATGCAATGTAGAAATACCCACCATCAACTATATGTATGGGGTTTGAGTGGGGGCATAGATCTCACTCTTTAATTTATACTCGCATTTGATCGATTGCTTCCTCTTTGTTTACTTATGCTGCACGCTCTACCAGTCTGTTCTGGCCTTCCTTTGTATTTATATTCAAATTCAGTCCACTTGTAATCGCAGTTCTGTTACACTCTTTCATACACGAACTCTGTCAACAGATGTCGCTAGCTGCGCCTTGAGGGAACAGAGAAATATGTATAATGTGGGAAGTTCGGTGATTTGATTAGGCTTCAATGCGACTCTGGTGCTCTGAGCTTGTCTTCTATTGTGTGGCGCTGTCCATGCCCGACGACCAGCCCACCACCACTACTTTCTCACCATCGATGTAAAGCCCGCGCCGTTGAAGTTGAAGAGCAGGCAGTTGATGACGATCCCATTCGAGAGCGTCACACACATCCACCATTGGCCCTTCTCCTAGACTAACCTCAGGACAGAGCCGGTAATCCAAGCTGACTGGTAAGAAGCCTTTCGCGAGCGTCTGAGCAGGTCTTATGTCTTTCCTACTGAATATCATTTGGCTGCCTCTGTAGATCATCAAAGCTGTTTATCGTCAGTCATCACAAATCGAATATGAGAATTCGTCACATACATACCGGCAACTTCTTACCTACCAGTGCTTCGCCTTCAGTGGGGTAATAGATATCAGCTTAGATATCGAGGTCCCCAATCTTCTTGTAAACAACTATCTCCATCGTGGCTTTAACCGGCTTCTCAGGCCCCAGTACCACCGTGACGCTCTCATCGCTCTTTGGAAATGCGGCTATAACACGTACTGTCTTGGACTCAGGTGCAGCACCATCGCTCCATGACACCGCCTCAAAGCCCGCTGTCTTCATCTTGCGCTCCCATTGCTTCTCACCGATCAATGCAGGTTCATCTTACGATAACCAAGGAAATCTGAACAATTATAATAATTATACTATATGGTGCCTAGTCACTGTAAGCTTGCAAGCTACATTTCCTCTAAAGAATCGGCTATATATTAATATAGGGTAAAATATACTATCTCTATACTGTATTTCAGCTCCTTACAGGTTAGTTTTAGGAGAGGAATTTTCCAACACGCCCGGTATTAATCTAGTTCGAGGAGATATGTTCAAACGGAATTAGTGAAGATTGTTTAAAGTTAAATATCGGGGGAAATAGTGAGAGACGTCCATATGAAGCCAGTGATGGTATACCTTTACAGTGGTGGTGAGATGCATTCATTGCGAAACTCCTAGCAATTATAGGTCTAGGCCAGTTCAATTGCCCTTTAGCAACTGACGCAGAGGTCTACATTGTTTTTCAAAGAAGGCTTCCAATGTGTATAAAAATTGTCTAGAAATTTCTCAAAGATAGATAATAATACCACCTTAAGCATCAGAAATACGATGAAAATGGACTTCGAATAATGAAAGTATCACAGGATTGAAAAGGGGCTTCATTTCGCTTGGGTAAAGCCACTGTGGGCCACTCCTAGGCAGGAGCGCCGCTGCCTGCGACTGCCTGAGCCCGCAACACTGAGAACCAAAACCACCCACCGCCACCATGCTAATAATGCCTTGGCACGGGTTATATTAAGGAACAGGAGGACATTTATTCCTCAGCGATAAATCATTCAAATGATTTTCTTCCGGTTTATACAATCACTTTTGAAATTCTTATTAGAAATGTTTAGGCGAAATGCTGCCAAAGCAGCATTGGCTCCTCCATCAAAATATGGTCGTCACCATCTCCCAGGGTTCAATTTGCCAGTGGACTACATACCTCAGGAGCATACAGAAGGTTCGGGAAGGAACTTGTTCTCGACTGCCTTGAGTTCTAGCGATCTCGAGGGTCGTTGGTCTAGGTAAAGTACCTTCAATGTTTAGGAGAGCTATCAACGCTGGGGATTCTTTGAGGGACTAATTAACAAACTTCTAGTTTAAACTTAAATACCCTTCGTGAACTCACCATGATTCGAATGATGGACAATATAACCGATAAACCTGAATGGGATTCCAAGGTAAGTACTCTCAAGTTTTGGTTCATGCTGGTTATTAAAGCTCGTACAAGTCTCTAATAGAAGGAACAAGGTATTTGACAATGCGATTACTACTAAATGGAAGGAGGAAGCACTCGGAAATGATGTCACCGAGTCAATGATGAAGTGGGTGATTGCAGAACTTCAATACAAGACTAAACTCTTCCAAGATGAGGGAATCGTGATAGCATACGAGGGTGGTATTATCAAATCAGACATCGCCGTAACAGAGGAACTCAAAGAGGTGCTCAAAAAGGCGGTTCATCCTCTTGAGGACACGCCAGAGAAAGACTACCACCCTGGAAGTGATCAGAAAGTTCTCGATTTAGTCCATCCATCCCTCTTTCCATTGGTATATGGTCGCACAAGAATTCTGAGAGACGAGATCGTTGGTGTCGATGACTGCTTGTTACATATTGGGCATGGCGAAATAATATCAGTCTCTCAATTGGCCCCCAGTCCTAGCCGCTCCGGACCTTGGTTAATGCAGAGGCCATACAGCGACAAATTTCAATGGTTGCCTTGTGATGTGGAGGTAAATGGAGAGGAAGGATGCAAAATAACGAGCTATATTAACAATCTGCATCCGAAGAAGCATATAGAGCTATACCACGTTATCGAAGCTATTATCGATCGCACAATTCCGCTATGGAACCTCTCTCTCGGCCCAACAGACAAGGAATTGATCGGTGCAAGGGGCAGAGAGCGTATCTCCTATACTGAGGTGCAATATGAGGATAAGAGCGTGAATGAGAATCCAAATGGAGGTATAGATGAGGGATCGAATGATGGTTCTCAGAATTTGGGTGATGATTCGAATGAGCAGTCCCATAGAACTCTTATTCTGCCTGAACCAGGAGAGTTCGCACCAATAGAGCCACCCGAGGTAGATCTTCGAGAAGAGGCAGAGGCTAGAGGACTACAGGTGATTGTGAAACTTGCTAACATTCACCTTACTCCCGAGAAACCTACATATGATGGAGGCTCATGGCATGTTGAGGGTCAATTGGTAGGTAGTGCCATTGCTATGTTAATATGGAAATTGATTTGTTCACGGCCTAACGAAAAAGTAGAATGAGCATATCTGTGCCACAGCCCTATACTATTATGACAGCGAAAACATTACTGAGAGCCGACTAGCATTCCGCCAGGACAGTAGCTTAGATGAACTGGGTATTAGTTATAATCAAGACGATCACCAGTGGTTAGAGACTGTATACGGGTGTCACCAAGATGGACCACCAGTCCAAGAAGTCTTAGATGTGCTCTGCAAGGAAGGTCGCCTGCTTACTTTCCCGAACATCCTCCAGCATCGGGTCCATCCATTTCAGCTCGCTGATTCAACAAAACCAGGTCATCGGAAGATCCTTGCCTTATTCCTCGTTGATCCACGGATCCGTGTGATCTCTACTGCACACGTACCTCCTCAACAACGTCACTGGTGGTCAGAAGAGATATATCGTCTGAATTCGTTGAAACCCTTGCCACTAGAGCTCCAGCACAAAGTAGTGGACGATGTCGACTTCCCTATTCATATGGAGGAGGCTAAAGCATTGCGCCTAGAACTCATGGATGAAAGAAAAGCTTTTGTTGAAGACCAGACAGAAGCCATGATGTCTTATACGTTCTCACTATGTGAACATTGAAATGGGAGAGTAGAATGAGGAGATGATAAGGATTCAAGATAGCCATATACAAGAAATATCTAATTGTGATGTTGATGGCTGTTTAAATTATTCATGAGCGATATAAAAAATACTATATTTATTTCTAATCAAGATAATTTTTGCCTTTTTAGCTCTCTCATTTTACCTGCATTACGATTGCTTATAAAGCTTATACTGCAGTTAGTTAGTTACATGGCCATTGGTGATTAACGTAATTCCCGGTCTCACCGACCACTGAATTTTACAGCGAAATCTAACAAAACCATACCTTTATATCTCAACAACCACTTTGAATTTTGATATGAAATTTTAAATTTAATTAATATATCTAATTATACTTTATTTTAAAGTTTTCAGCGATTCAAAGTATTTGTAATATTGTTAAATGTAATATTAGCCTAAATTATAAGGCCAAGTAGGTATTTTTTGTTATATAAGTTATTATTATATTTGAAGCTTATTAATTTAAAATTTAAAGATTAACCAAATACTCGGAGAGAGATAATTCTATGAAATAGTTTTGTGGTTGAATTATTAACACTTTAAATTTAACAATTTCGCTGTCAAATTTAGTGGTCGGTGAGACCGGGAATTACGTTATTCGGCTGGGCTTACTTAATTGGATAGACCATCAACAACATGGTCCCCAAGATTTCCTACGCGTCATGTGGGGCATCCTTTTGGATTTATCTCGTCAACAACTAAACTAGTCCCATACGACACAGAGCCATATGAATTGCTATCATATTTTGTTGTTAGCCTAATTCAAGTCAAGCATATCGCTCAGTCACGTCCAGCTTCTTTCTTAATGAGTGGCCCACTTCGGAGCAAGCAGGGTTGCTGGACCTGCCGCCTACGCAAGAAGAAATGCGATGAAGGCCGTCCTAACTGCTCGACATGTGAATCGCTATCAATAACTTGCTATGGTTTTGGTGCAAAACCCGACTGGATGGACAATAGTGAGAAGGAGAAAGCAGTCGTGAATAGCCTTAAAGAGACCGTGAAGCGCACCTCAAGACGCAAAGCCACAACCCAATATTCAAAGCAACCCGGTCCAATCATTACGATAGCGCCCAAGCACTCGAATGGTTCCATACAAAATTTCTCTTTCGGCTCTGGGTCAACCCACCAGGATTGTGTTACCACTCTATTAGATCATGAGTCATCTCAAGAAAATGGAGTTAACGTGCTACAAAATGAATCGACTGTGAGTATGTTGATCTTATGGCAAGTTTGAGAGACTCTGATGTGAATTAGGATCCCCCATCTCCTGAACGTGGTGATCTAATATCTGGATCCATGTTTTCGATCCCCGCGGATGACTCTGCCCTCTTGATGCACTTTCTTGACAATGTATTCCCGTTACAGTATCCTATGTACAACCCAGGAATCTCGGAGGGGGGGCGAGGCTGGTTACTAGCCCTCTTACTTCGGACAAAACCTCTTTATCATGCAGCTCTAGCTCTCAGCGTGTACCACCGTAGGATTATCCTATTTGCAAAGACTCACCATTCTTGCCGAGCTGCTACCTTATTGCAGCAAGAAAAGCACCTTGAAATTTGTATAAAATTGCTCAATCAGTTAACTCAGAACTCCTGCCCTTCTAACAGACGGGGTACCGTGACATCGGTTATTCAACTCGGGTTTTTCGAGGTATACTTCCTTCCGTTTAGAAAATCTTCAAGATCTATACTGATAACCTTTGCAAAGCTTTTTACTGGCCATGGCAACACATGGCAGCCACATTTTCGTGCAGCGATGAATATGTACCAAAAAGCTTATAAAGATAACTTAGTGCATTTTGGTCTAGCCGACAAATCAAGAGCAATATTGTGTGAGGATCTTCCTCTCTCAGAATATGAACCTGTGGTTGTAGAAGAGGTTGTGAACTTTAGATTCTTAGCTGGCACAATAATTTGGCTTGATATCACCTCTTCCATCACAGCCGGAACAAGACCGCATTTACTACCATATCATTCCTTTGTCATTGCTTCCAATTCCCAGACTAAGCTTGAAGATATTATGGGCTGTAAAAATTGGGTGATGCTTCAGATTGGCCGTATTGCTGCGCTACATGAACATAAAACTCAAGCCCTGCAGCAAGGTCACTTCGATCGCCCAGAGTTTGAGCAAAGTGTAGATGATATCAGTAGAGAGATCCAATGTGGTTTTACCCAGGGAGCCTTGGAAGGGTTTGATATTTCTGAATGCGATTCTACTACAACGCTTAATACGATTTCAGATCCGCTTATGTTCGTCACACATATTTTTGCTTATATGGCATCTCTCTATCTTCACTTGGTTGCTCATGGGTTTGGAGAGCTGGAAGTATTAAACACAGCTATTTCTGGAGCCATGAGGATGCTTCAAACTCGGATTTCAATGCATCTTCTACCGGCTTTGGTCTGTCCACTGTTTGTTATTGGGTCTGTTGCAAGGCGGGAAGATGAGCAGTTCTTCCGAAAAGTTTTCTCCTCTCCGCCATTGCTGGATCCATTACTCAAACATCGAGGAAGGATTTTGCCAATTCTAGAAGAGATCTGGAGGAGGAGGCAGATCATGCCTGGCTTTACGTGGAAAGACAGCCTTGAACTTACTCATGATATCATGCTTCTTTAAGTCATATACAATAACTGAATACTCGAGGTACTCATATGCGTGCACTTTCCGGGCTCTTCTTTTAACAGCGGATCCTTCAATGATTGGTTCAAGGTGTGGTTTGCACCATGAATCGCTATGAAATACCAAGCTGTGACTAGAGACTGTTCCTGTTCTCGGGACCTACTCCCCTAAGATACATGTCTAATAGCTTGCGTTCTAGGGAAGTTGCAAGTATACGATCGACAAGTATTCCTGCTCTATGCTCTATGCTCTATTTCTAACACTGCTCTCCCTCTTCTGGTTGGTTGTTAACCGCGGGAGGCAAGTTCTGCGCTATGCCACACAATTGGACATAAGTGCCTGTAGCACATAGCTGTTGGCCTTTTCTCTAGTTGTTCGTCACGGCTTTGACAGGTCTGACGATACCAAGACTTTAATTTTAACCAGAGATTACAAGGCATTTTCAAATATGGCAGGCGTCGAAATTTCACCTCTGCGGGCCCGCCGTTACAAACCAGCAAGATGTTAACGAATTGTGTGGCTTATTTATTGGCCCAGTCCAGCCCGTTAGCTTCATGAGCAGCATCATACTTGAATTCAGTAATTATATTTAGTTATATAATGATTACGTATTACGATTAGTATCCTTGAGAATACAAGATAAGACTAGTCAAGCAAGCGTAGCTGGGATAAACCCAATAGTTTTGTGTACAATAGTTTTGTGTACAATAGTTTTGTGTAAACAGATTACGTTAAATAATCACAGATCCAACTACATCTCTACTGTTGGTGTAACTTGTTCCCTGGTTACAGGCTCATAATGAGCAGATAGGAAGAGATTTAAAAATCTCGTTGAAACCTAGGAGTCACTGATAGAACTCGTCCTGAAATCAGGCCCGAGAAACACAACAATTGTTAGAGCATGTTTTTGAGGAATAGTGTCGGCAAGAATGTAGATATATTGAAAATGTGAGCGGGTCGGGCTAAGTTTTAAAAAGCAATGAGTTAAGTCACGTTTATAAGAATACAACTTTGTTGGATTTACTCCGTATGAGGTTCCTTGTTTTAACCGTCAAAGAACAGATCAAGCAATCCAACGACGGGAATTGGCAATTTGGCTTGTTAATGGGACATATGTCTGGGGGGATAAATATGTTGAGTTTCTACGGTAAATAATAGACCAAATTATTATTTTTTTAATCAACCAGTATCGAACACAATGTAAATTAGGAGTCAGCCGTCCATGAGGCTTCTAACTTTGACCTTTTAACTTTTGCCTTAAGTTACTTTGATTTATTCTACTGCATCGACTCCGACTCGTATAATAATAATATTAAAAGGATTTTGGATTGTTCTTTGGTAGCTCAAAGTCCAACTGATATTACCACGGCCTACAGCAGCTGATCTTCGACTTACCAAAGAATCTCAAATATGCGAGACCTTGAGCTGAGAGAAAATGTAACGCTATCCCCTCAGGCCCCAGGTCGATTAAGCTTCCCAGGCCAAAGTTTATATGCAGGGATATTGTCCATATAAAATCCTTCATTCTCCTAAAACAAAGATAATTGTAAGGCAACGACGCCAAAAGTGGCTCAAAATGGCTTATGGGGTCCAGGATACAGTGCATGTTGTCGGGGTATTGTCAGCACTAGAGAGTAGCATTCGTTTAGATGCGACGTGCAGTAGTTACTCCCTGTATCTCAGAGTCTCGTAAATTTGAGATTCTTCGGTACTCGTTGTCAGGTCCGATCTATCCCTCTTCCTTAAGTAATAGTAGCAACGATGAGTACGACTACCTCGAAAGTCTAATACAGTAGTTATTCTCGCCTTTTTAATAATCTGGATCCGAGATAGCGTGATGAATGAAGCACAGAACTCGCTTCGGCGTTACAGTTTCGTTTCGTCCATGTCGATTTCCAGGTTTCTTTATTTATTAGATTGTTTTAGGCTGGGGCTAAATTCCCACGGCCACCCGGAAAAATCGACACGCACCTAACAAGCCTGGGATCAAAAGTCTGTGCTTTTCAGGGCATCACCATCACCATAATCAATTTAATTAGGGGTTGCTCACCCACAACGCTCTACTAATACATAAACCCAATGCTCCTGCTTATCAATCAACTTATTAATCCATTTTTGTAAGATTCTATCCTATTCCTCTAACACAAACTAATGCATTTTATCCTCATTAATAAGCTGTTTGTACTGCTAATAAAGCAATTACTTAATCTACTGCTAGTACTTCTTAATAAGATTCATATCAAAGCTTGTAAAAAAAATATAACATTAATATAATCTTATACTTTGTTTAATACTAAGTATAATAATTATAAATTAACTTATAACTGTAAGTAGAATTTTTATCTTTTATAAACAAAAATTCTAACCTTAAAGCATGTGTATAAACTTCAAAATCCTCTAAAATAGACTTAATATAAGATATGAGGATTTGTAAGAAGTAATCCATTTGTATTAATACTCTTTTCTTTTTAGATCCTTTAACAAATAGCAAAAGACTTTTATAATTATGTTTAATTACCTTTTAAGCATTTATAAGTATAATATTATTATAATAGAATTGATATTGAATACAATTTTCACNAAAAACATTTACAAAGATTTTAAGTAACTTTTTGCTTAATTATCCTTTTACTTACTAAAAATATAACTGTTAGTAGAATAGTGATTTATGTACACGTGATATTCATATGCCCTTATAAGCTAGTCTTGATTAGGTAGTAAGAATGAGTAAAGCTTTTACAACTTTACTCTTTTACCTTTAATTAAAAAACAACTATAAAATAGTATAATAAGTATATTATGTATAATTGTATATTATACTTCATGTTATAAGTAAACTAACACTGATCAGTTTATACATATAAATTAGGAGATTATCATTTAATTGGTTAAATGCTAAGTAGTTCACTTTTAAAGTTAAATCTCAAGAGATTATAACTTCTGTTTAGTTAAACATTTATGTTACAGGTTTTGCTACAACACACTAATTGGTGTAAGCCTAAGGCTCAGTACAAGTATGTTGTACAAGAGAACCTAACAATTAAACAGTCATGTGATGAGGACCTAGGACCTAGAAAGTCCAAGGTCCATCAGTTTAGGACCTTAGGACCTAGGGATCCAAGGGTCCAACTGTATTTCATTATCTATATAAGTACATTGTAAGAACATAAGAGTAAACTCCTTATGTTCAACCTAAATACATTACTAGATCCTACCCTTAACTTAGTCACTTACTTGTATGTTATACATTTCCGTTGTCCCTGAACATTTACCTTATCCTTGACTATCTAATGACCTGGATAACGTAGTTTTATAACATTTTGAATATTACTTATCTTGATGAATTAGGATTTAGAAACAAACATATTAGTAGATAACAATAATGAATAATAACTTGAAGAAGGTTTTGAAGAAGACTTTGAAGAAGAATCTGAAGAGGGATTTAAGGAAATATCTGAGGAAAGTTCAAAAGATAACTTTAAAGAAGATTAAGATAAGAATCAGACTATCAAGAAAATTAACATCTAGTAAGGAGTATTAGAAGAAGTTGTTATGCTATTAAAGTAACTTATTAAATCAACAGAAGGATTAATTGTTAGAGAATTGTCAAGAGTTATAAAAAAAGAAGCTAATACCTTTATTACTTAAACTTAACCCAGAGTTAATACCAAAAACTCTAAGCTTAAACTTGGATTTAGACTTTAAACTAGAAGATAACATCAAACAAGTTCTGATGATAACACTTAAAAAAGTCAAAATCATTAAGCTAAACTTGTTTTATAAGGACAAAAAGAAGTTTAAAGTATATCTTATACAAACAAGAACTTATTTAATATTGAATGATTATTTGTTGCTTAAAGACATACATAAGGTCTTATAAGCATTGACATACCTAAGAGAAGTAGTTAAGACTTGGTTTTAACCCTTTAAGGACGAGTAATTCATAATGAACAGAGGAATAATAAACTAAGGGGTAAGAAACATTCTTAAGAGTTAGGAAAATTACATAAGAGAACTCAAACACTTGTATAAGGATGTTGACAAAAAAAAGAATACTGAAAAACAATTAGCTTATCTTAAGCAAACTAAAAGTCTTAGTGAATATATAATGCTTTATCACTAGTATGTAATGTTAGTTAATTAAGAGGAAGAAGTATATATACACTAATATAGAATTAGATTAAAGGACTCTATTAAAGAGGAATTATACTAACAACTTATAATTATCACATTTAATGCTCTTGTTGACTTGTCTATCAAGATTAGGAATAAACAATATAAGATGATCTTGGACAAGAAAGGGAAATTATACTTTAATAGAAGAAAGACTAAAAACAAGAAGAATCAAGAAGACTTTATAAAGTTAAATGTTATAAAAAAAAGTAAAGACTTTTAAAAAGAAAGGAAAGAAGTATTTCAGAGGAAAAAACAAAAAAAGAGAATTCCTTTAGAATCTTCCTTGAAGAACTTGATAACAAAAGGAAAAATAAATTATATTTCAAGTACAGACTTTCTAAGCATATAGTAAATACTTATAAGAAAAATATTAAGTTAAGCTTATTAATTAAAGTTGAAGTTATAAGAATTCTAAGAATCATAGATATCTCATTAAAATTATCAGAAGAAGAAAGTTCAAATAAGAAGAGGAACTCCTCAGAGAAAGAGGAGGAATAATAAGGTTTAATAACTATATTAGAAATTACTATTGAAATTAATATAAACAAAATGACAATAACAAGAATCCTAAAAACAAGTTCTATACTAATAAAAANGGACTCAACATATAAGATACCCTCAGAATCAAGGAGAAGCTATTAGCCTAAATAGATAAAGATCTATGTTAAGAGTTAATAGAATCTAAATGATTATACTAACAGAGTTTAAGGTTATACTAACAAAGTAATATCTTATCTTTGAAGAATTATTAGTCTTAAAATATTATTTTATGATTAGTATAAGAAGACTAAGAGGATAAGAAATCCTAGACAAAAGCCAACTTTATAAAACTATATAATAAGAAGAAGTAACTGTTAAGGAATAAGAACTTAATCTTAAAGATCTTACTTTAGTTTATAAGACTAACTTACAAAGCATTATTATAAAGAAAAAATCATATGAATTCCTCTTACCAGTAAAAAGAACTCAGATCTAAGATGACTTTGATCAAATACTTGAGGATACTTAGATGGTAATAAAAAAAAGGACTAAACTATGTTATATAAGAACATTACAATTTATAATAAGAAGGACTTTTGATAATAACCTTTTAACAAGATTAATTAGAAGCAGAAACATAATATAAAGAAATCTAAGGCTTAGGAAAATCAGTAAAATGATTACCTAAAGTTAAGTAATATTATATATAACAAGAACAAAAGAAACTAGTTAAGATTGTTGTTGAACTAACTAATTAAGATATAAAAGTATTACTTACGGTTAATGAATTAGTGTTACAAAACTACGCTATCCAAGTCACCGGATAGCCAAGAGTAAGGTAGATGTTCAGGGATAATGGAAATGTATAACATACAACTAAGCAACTAAGTTAAGGGTAAGATTTAATAATGTATTTAGGTTGAACACGAAAAGTCTACTCTCATATTCTTATAATGTGCTTATATAGATAATAAAATCCAGCTGGACCCTTTAGAATCCTTGGAGTCCTCTGGAGTCCTCTAAGGATCTTAAGACTTTATTACATGACCTTTGATTGTTAGGTTCTCTATGTACATCTTCTGTGTATTAAGCCTCAGGCTTACACTAATCAGCTTGTTAGGTAAAACCTTATAACATTATCTTCTTTTTGCATTAACATTGTTTTGACACTTAACTTATCATCATGAATTATTTCGTTTGTTTATTAATCCTTTTCTTTCTTTAACATGCTCTTAAAGTGTTCTTGCCTCTTCCTTCCTTCTGATCTCAAGAGAAAGAAAAGAGAAAGGGTTACTCTTGCTTTGATTATTAAGGATACTGGTAATAGTATAAATCTTTGTTCTTATTGTTTTAAGGAGAACTAAAAGTATGTTGTAGACCTTTCAAAGTCTTTATAGTATTTTGAGTATGTACATATGAAATATTCTTACAACATATCTTTTGATTCTTAGGATAAGAATGTTCTTTGTTCTTAGGACTAAGAGTCCTTAGAAAAATCCATGAACAAACTATAAGTAGAAGAAGAAGAAGCTATAGTTAAAATCCTTTGTTTATAAAAGTAATAAGCTCTTCTTTAACAGTGAAAGAATAAGATAACCTAGCATAGCTTGAAGTATTTGGACAAACTTAACATTGTAGAAGAGAAAGAGAAGCAAGAGAAACTGCTTAAAGAGTTATGTTTTGCTTGTACAGATAAAGCTTCTTCTTTTGTTACTAACCTTTTCTTCTTTGACTTTGTGATTTTATTACCTGGAAATCTATTCTAGGATAAGTTTAACAATATACTTTTAATAACTCCTTATAACTTATAAGGTTAAAAGTAAGTTTTTATCTATTCTTATTTTTTGAATATCTTATCCATTTAACTAAGTATTATAATTTCTTATAATATATTCTATAGTTAATGATTTTCTCAACTTTATATTCTTTTTCTAGATCAACTTCTTCTAATATTAATGTTTAAGCATTTTTAGATATTAATTTAAGAAGTAAAACATAAAAAACAAGATATATCTTAACTGTTGTTAGTAATTTCAATTTATATGTTAAAGGTCTATAGATTTCTTCAATTTCATATAGTCTTATCTTTACTTAGTCTAGTTTATTACTTAGCTTTGTTGTTTTGATTGTTTTTTCTAAGAAGATAAACTAGWTGYCCTTTWTTATATATTAAGGATTTGCTTTTGTCTTCCTTTAATATAAGTTCACTTTCTTCTTTTTCTTTTAGCTGAGTACTTAAGTTTATGGCTTAGAGCATTTACTCTTCTATTATCTTCACCTTTAACATAAGTTATCTTGAAATCATACTCAGATAATTTCTTTGCTTATTATAGTTACTTAGTATTCAACTGCTTAGTTGTTATGAAGTATTGGAGGTTATGGTAATCTGAAAGTATATTAACTGTTTTGCTGGATTTAACTGCATAAATTCTCTAATGCTTTAAAGCTTTTACAATGGTTAGCATTTCCTTATCTGATATTTGATAATTTCTTTTTGTAATATTTAACTTCCTTGACCAAAAGGCTAATGATACTTAGTAATGTCATTTATTATTCTGCTGTGATTATGATAACACTACTCTTAATGCTACATCAAAGGCATTAGTTTCAATTCTTATTCCCTTCTTTAGATCGAAGATTCCTAAGGAACTTCCTTTTATAAAAGTATTTTTAATATTTTAAAATGCTTTCTTTGCAATGTTATTCCATTTGTAAGCTTTATCCTTCTTTGTGAGTTTAGTCAATGGTGTAAAGATTTTAGAATAATCTTTTACAAATCTTTGATAATAGTTGGTTAACCTTAAAAGCCTTTGTAATTGTTTAACTGTCTTAGGTGGTTCTTATTCCTTGATTGACTAAATCTTGTTGTTAAGGGTTTTTATCCTTTCCTTAGAAATGCAATGTCTTAAGAACTGAACTTACTCCTTGTAAAATTCATATTTTACTGGTTTATAATGTAATCCTGCTTTTTACAACATTTGTAGAACAAGTTTAACATGCTTCTTGTATTCTTTAATACTCTTTGAGTAAATGATTATATTATCAAGATATATTATTATGAATTTCTCTAAATATTTCTTTAATATACAGTTTATTATTCTTTGTTATATTGTTAAAGTATTAATTATACTAAATGTCATAACTAACAACTTAAATAATTTGTATTTTGTTCAAATAACAACTTTCTACTTATTATCCCTTCTAATCCTAACCAGATTAAATGCTGATTACAGGTTTAGTTTGGTGAATATAACAACTCCCTTCAGCTTGTCCATCATTGAATCTATTAATAATAAGGGGTATTAATCCTTCTTAATCTTATTATTTAAGTGTTTATAATTATTATAAGGTTGTCTTAACAAGTTATCTCCTTTCTTCATATAATGCAGTAGTACTCTGGTTTTATTATGACCTTCTTTGTACAAACCTTTAAATATTATTTTCTTGAGTAATTACTTCTTCATCACCTCATCTTCAATGAGAGTTGTTTGATAAATTAGTTTATAGACTAGTCTAAACCCCTCTTTAAGCTTTATCTTATGATCTTATGGTTTATGCTTAAGTAAGGTTGAATTATTAAGTCTTTCTGTGAATAACTTTAGTTATTCATAATATTCTTCAGGAATATGTTTTNATGATTTTGTTAACATGGATAACTCCTAAGGATACTGGATTTTGTTCTTCCTTTAGGAAGGTAATTATACTTGTTCTTCAATTAATTATTAAATTATACTTCTTTATCCATTTAATTTTTAAGATAACCTGATATGTTCTTAACTTTATAATATTAAAGGATATCCTTTCTTAATAACTTTTATTATACTTTATATCCAAGTTCTAAGTTTGAATGTTAATATGCTTTTGAACCTTGATATTGTTTGTTAACAATATTAGATAATTGTTATCCTTAACTTTTATGTTAAGTCTAAGTTGTTTTACAACTTGTTTATTAATAAAGTTTCTTTTAGCTTTTGAATTGATCAAGGCCTTTATTAACTTTTTGTATAATTTTATATCTATGTATAATGAACTTCTACTATTTATAAAGTAGAGATTAACATTCTTAATGTTGTTGACTGATATATTATTACTGATTTCCAGATCTTCAGTATTTTCTTCTAGTTCCTTGAATAATATTATTTGTCTTTTACTAAGATTTCTTAACCTTAGTCTATCTAGGCTTTTATCATTTATAAATGTGTATACATCTTGTACTTATTTTACTATCTTATTTCCAAGATGTTCTCTTATCTTAATAATAGAAATATCACTTTCCTTAAGAATTCTTATTGTTAAATTCAAAGGGTATACTATTACTTCTTAGTTGAATTGTTAGTTAATCTTCTGTATAAATTCCTCTTTCTCTGGTAACATAATAAGTAATTCTAAAGGTAAGGACTTTTCCTTTAGTTTATTAACTGTAAATAATACTTTTATATTCTAATTAGCTTGTTCAATAATGATCTTAACAAGTTTCCTTTATTCTTGTTCAGTATGATATTACTTAACTTCAAGCAATTGTTCTACTGATTTTCCTAAACCTTAGATTTCTCTGTATTATGTTTTTGCTTTTAATTGGTTTTGTTAGTAAGTTATCATCAAAAGTCCTTCTTGTTGTAAGTTATATTAATCTTAAACAACATAACTTAATCTTTCTTTTATTATCATCTAAGCATCCTTAGGCATTTAATCAAAGTTATCTTGGATTTGAGTTCTTTCTATTAACAAGAGGAATTCATATGTTCCTTTCTTTATAATAATACTCTAAAGGTTAGTCTTATAGACTAAAGCAAGATCTCCAAGATTAAGTTCTTATACTTTAACAATCACTTCTTCTTATTATACAATTCTGTAAAGTTAACTTCTGTCTAGGATCTCTTATCCTCTTAATCCTCTTATGCTAATTGTAAAATAATATTTCAAGATTAACAGTTCTTCAGAAATAGGATATTATTTTGTTAGTATGACTTTGAAATCTAACAGTACAATCATCTAAATGTTATTAACCCTTAAAATCAATCTTTATTTACCTTGATTCTCAACTTTCTCCTTGTTATAAGAGTATCTTATATGTTAAGTTCTTGTCATAAGTACAGAATCTGCTTTAAGGATTCTTGTCATTGTTATCTTATCCACATTTGTCTTAATAACATGATATAATATAATTATCAAGTCTTGACGAACTTCCTCTTCTGAGGAGTTTCCTTCCTTATCTTTAAAGTCTTCTTCTTTAGAAGATTTTGACAAAATATTTATAATTCTCAGAATTCTTATAACTTCAACTTTAACTATTATACTTAGCTTATTATCCCTTTTGTAAGTGTTTGTTATATACTTAAGAAGTTTGTACTTAAAATATAACTTGTTTTTTTCTTCTCTTGTTAAGTTCTTCAAGGAAGATTCTAAAGGAATTCCCTTTTTTTACTTTTTTCTTTTAAAGTGTTTTTTTCCTTTTCCTTTTNAAAAGTCTTCTCTTTTTTTTATGGTGTTTAACTTTATAAGGTCTTCTTAATCCTTTTTATCATTAGTCTTTTTATGGTTAAAGTAAAATCCTCTTTTCTTGTCTAAGATTATCTTATATTATTCATTTTTAATCTTGATAGACAAGTCAACAAGAGTATCAAATGTAATAATTATAAGTCATCAGTATAATTCTTTCTTGATGGAGTCCTTAAGTCTAGTCTTATACTGATATATATAAGCTTTTTCTTCTTAGTTGACTGATACCACATACTAGTGATAAAGTATTGTATACTTGTTAAGGCTCTTAGTTTGTCTGAGGTGAGTTAATTGTTTCTTAGTATTCCTTTTTTTGTTAACATCCTTATACAAGCATTTAAGTTCTTCTGTGTAGTTGACTTAACTTATAATGATATTGATTATCTTTTAATTTGTTATTTCTCTGTTTGTCATGAATTATTTATCCTTAAAAGGTTGAAACCAAGTTTTAACTACTTCTTTTAAGTATGTTGATGCTTATAAAACCTTATGTATATTTCTAAGCAATAGATAATCGTTCAAGACTAAGTATGTTCTTGTCTGAGCAAGATATACTTTAAACTTCTTTTTGTCTTTATAGAATAAGTCTAGTCTGATGATTTTAACTTCTTTAGATGTTGTTATTAAGATTTGTTCAGTGTTGTATTCTGGTTCAGAGTCTGGATCAAGGTCTGGATTAAGGTCTGAGCTTAAAGCTCTTAGTATTAGAATTAACTTTGGATTAGGTTTAAGTAACAGAGGTATTAACTTCTTTCTTACAACTCTTAATAATTCCTTAACAGTTAATTCTTTTATTAACCTAGTAGATTGCCTTAATAGTATAACAACTTCTTCTAACATTCCTTCTTAGATGTTAATTTTCTTAATAGTCTAATCCTTATCTTGGTTTTCTTCTGAACTATCTTCTGAACTTTCCTCAGATACTTCTTCAGATCCCTCCTTAGATTCTTCTTCAAAGCCTTCTTCAGAACCTTCTTCAGGTTGTTATTTATTGTTGTTATCTACTAGTATATCTGTTTCCAAATCCTGATTTATCAAGATAAGCAATGTTTAAAATGTTATAAAACTACATTATCTAGGTTACTGGATAACCAGGGGTGAGGTAAATATTCAAGGACCATGGAAATGTATAACATAAGCAACTAAGTCAAAGGTAGGATCCAGTAATGTATTTAGATTGAACATGAGGAGTCTACTCTTATATTCTTACAGCATGCTTATATAAATAATGGAATACAGTTGGATTKCATTATCTATATAAGTACACTGTAAGAACATAAGAGTAGACTCCTTGTGTTCAACCTAAATACATTACTGGATCCTACCCTGACTTAGTCACCTGCTTGTGTATCATATGTTTCTGTTGTCCCTGAACATCTACCTTACCCTTGGCTATCCAGTGACCTGGATAGCATAGTTTTGTAACATCTTATTATCATTTTACTGTTATGATAAGTAACTTGTATCTTTGAAAAAGAGTAAAAACCAATGATATCAACCTCTTAAAGGTTTAAATCTAATCAACTGAATTATTTATCTTTATAAGAGTATCTTCTTGTAAACTCATATTAACAAGTAGTTTATTTTATGCTTGAATTACTTTGTATACATATTCAACTATTATTTAATTAACTTGTACTTCTACTCATCTTAAATGTAAAGTTAAGTTTGTATTACTTTCCTTGTATACTATGATATTGTCAATTTCCCAAAACAGAATTACTCGTTAACAATTAGTTCTTTGTTAATTGTATTTCTCTAATGTCTATTAAGTATAAAGTAATAGTTTAGTAATTCTAATCTTACTTGTAAATAGGAATATTATTCTATATCTTTTTAAATTAATCTTAAGTTTAGAAGGATTACTAAATAAGGTAATGCTTCCTTGTATATAAGCCTTTACAAGCTAGGTTATAAAGCCTTTCATTTTATTAATCATAATCTGGATAAGTATAGTTTTATTAATATCCTTATACTTATATAATAAGATGNAAAAAAAGGTGTTAGTAGAAGATAAAGCTAAGATCAAGCTTGAACATACAAAGATAAATATGCTAACCTGCTTTGATTTTCTATCTTTAAGAGATTATAATAAGGAGAGTTATTACTTAATTCTCTTTTACTAACGTAACTTGAGGAAGCTTACTCCTCATCTTTATATTACAATGTAAACTATCTACTAAGCATATGTAATCATTAATACTTTACTTACTATTATAAGATATTAAATTAGTATACTTACATTGCACAACAACATTATAACCTTTATCTTACTTAGCCAAGGTTTGTCAACTTGTAGAAGTCTTGTAGATCTATGCTTACTACCTTATTCTAAATCCAGGAGGGATAATAAAGAAGGATATTTATAATTAGATTCTCCAGGAAATTGTTAAGATCTATATTTTAGAGTAACTTATATGGATTACCTAATGTCGACAATTACAAGATAATAAGTAGAATATAAAACTTACCCTTTATATAGATGTTGTTAATAAGTTGGTTAAGACATAAAGAGATAACTTTTACTTAGACTTGTCTTGTTTAGATTTAAATAAAGGCCTTCATGATATTTATAACTCTTATTACTAAAAGGACTTCTAAAGGCTAGTTCACTTTTAGCTTCACCTTCTAAGAATTAAGACAAGTTAACATTTATTAAGTAGTAAGATGTTTGCTTACTTACTTAAGCTTAAGTTTTTTACNTAAAACAAATTTGTTAAGATATATCTAGTTAGTTAATATAAGGATTAGCAATAAGAAAAGCTGTTGTATAAAGGAATCAGTATATATAATGACATGCTCTAACATAAGATTATAATCCTTGACTTATCATAAATTTGTACATTAGGTATAACAATGTATAAGAGCTTTTATAAGACAAGTTTTAAGTTTACCATCCTCTTTTAACATCATTTATGATTTCTTATTTCTTGTTAAGACTTAGTTTGTTAATTACTGTTTGAAGAAGAGAGATTATTGATTTATCATCTTAATGCTTAGGAAAAAGTAGATTAATGTATTTTATTTAAATACTAGTTCTTGATGAGTAACTTTGATAGTCTGATGTATATATTGTATTTATGATAATTTGTCTTTGATCATAAGCTTCAGTGTCCACCAGCTAATTTTTGTTGTTATCATATAAAGGAGATTACTTAGTAGATTAATAATTAAGGCATACTTAAGGATATAAGTTATGAAGAATATCATAAACAACTTATACTATTTATGAATATCCTTTTATTCTTATACTATAAGAGTAGTCTAAAACATAACTCAGAGCAATAACTAGAGTAATAATGAACGTTATAGTATTTTTTACCCCTTTCCAAATAATATTGTCTATAAGTACATTTATGAATGTAAATTATATTAAAAGGCTTGTTAATACCTTGTAAAATGCTATTAAGGAATTTAATAACAAATTTCAAGTATATTAAATCTTTAATCTTAATAGTCTTAAACCTTACTTTAATTATAACTAGTTATACTTTATTTAGTGTATTATTATTTAATTATATAAAAAGCTAAGTAAATACTTTATGAAAAGTAGGATTTTCTGACTTATCTTTACCTATTATAATAGTTAAGCCAAGAAAACATCATTGTAGTCAGCTTACTTGTATAACTGATTGTATAATAAGTAAAAGCTTAAATAACTTGAATNAAAAAGTATTCTTACAATTAATGAACGACAAGACTAATATTCTGAGTACTTATATNAAAAAGTAAGGACATTTAATTAACTTATTGTATAAGAAACCAACATTCTCTAATTAAGCTTACCTTCATCAGTTATTACTTTTAAGGATTCTTCAACTCCTTTCAACGTTATGTCTGCAAACATATCCCTTAGTTCATACATTTAGTAAAATGTTTTAGCATAAACAACTGATCTTTAATACTTGTCATGTAATACATAACCTTAAATTGATTTTACTACAACTTTGTACTCTTTCAGTAAAACAAAGTCCTTCTTTACACTTAACGAGTAAGTTGTAAACTAGTATTACATCCAAGAACTCTATGATAATACTGTTGAGCAATGTGATTTTAAATCTTCTTATATTTACCAAGATCTAAAACCATAGTCCAGTCCTCATTAGGATATACAAGTTGTGAGAATGTACTGTAATTATACAACATCAAGGCTTTTGTTATTGTCATTGAATGTGAATGTTGTACTGTCTAGAAATGGTTAGAACTTTAAAAGGATAAAAGAATCAGGTCATACAAAGGATGTTATATACATTTAAAGTCAGTTTGTACTACTTTCGTTAAGATGTAATTCATTTATAATTATTGTAATATAGACTATGAGATTGTTAGCTAATAATGCTTATGAACTTGCTTTGTAAAGCAGATTACATACACAAAGAAAAGAGTAATGTTCACCAAATACATATTTGCAGAATATGCTCCTAAACATATTCATAGTTGTATTTGAATATACTTGAATATAATAATTATGTAAACATGTAAATAGTAATGAAAATTAAATATTATAAAATTAAAGATGTAAATCTTATATATATTACCTCTTATACTAGCTTAGTCTTCTTAAGGGGTATTAAGAATATTAAGTTATAACAAGATTATACTCTCCTTACTTAGTATGGTTTCTGGTAAAGCACTTTCTAGTAAGACATAAAATGCTATTTAATCTTCTTCAAATATTACTTTAATCTATCTTACTTTATGTTTAGTTAACAAGTTTAGTACTTTACTTATAAAAGTATTATAAGTTGTATAAAAGACTATTATTAATTTACTTCTCTTGAATCTTGTTAATTATGCCTTTAATGTTTGTAAAAAAAAAAAAAAAAGGAGAAGTAATAAAAATTATAATTACTTTAAAATATTAAGCTTTTTTTCTAATTAACATGTTTAAGTCTTTTAACTAAAGGTTATAAATATCATAACCCTTAAATCTTTTAAAACTTTAAGAAGGTTCTTATACCCCCTCCTACAGTGTTTGTCAAAGCGCATTTATCAAGTTCAGATGTAACTCTAGTTGCTCTGTAGTTTGGTATTGGCGTGGAGCTTCTTGCAAATCGAAGAAGCAGTGTCTAATACATCCTCCACCAGTAGCAACAGGGCGAGCATCTAGTGGTACGGGAATAAGGTGCAATTCACTGAGAGCAAAGGCTACTTTGCGGTAAATGCGTTCCTTATGAGCCGGATCTTCAGTGGATTCTAGCCATTTAGCTGCCGTCTTGCCTGAGACATATTCCATGACAATGTATGACTTATAGTTGACTTCAAAATTGTATGTAATCCCAGGCTTTCCCATCTCACAAGCATAAAAGATTCCCGGAACCCTGACGGGTGACCCTAAGTGTTGAAGCTCGCGATGTGCCATAGCTTGTGCAGGAATCTCATTCCATATAACCGAATGTCCGTATTTGATCCAAAGTACTGGTGCTTCTGGAGGGTAGGCAAGACCCATATTGTAACCTCTTGGATCTTCTGCTACACAAAGCTTGATAAGTTCATTAGGAGTTGGAATATGAACACCTGAAGGAGCATCAAGCCATTGATATTCATTCGTCACACGAATATCTGTGGACATTGCATGAATGAAGTTTAAGGAATATTAGAAGTTGACATGATTGGAATTGAGAGATGGCGCACGGGGGGTGAAAGAAATCTTAACCTGCGTCGCTTCCCTTTCACCGTCTGCTAAGTTGCGCGGTCACGTTCCTCCTCCTCCCTCCACCAATCATGATTTACTTACCATTCGGTTCTGCCGTGCGAAAGTTGTCCACTCTACGCAACGATGTTCGGGGATCTCTCCAAAAATCTATCCTTAAATCTCTCCAAGGCAGATTATCCTCGTAATATGGCATGGACCTGGCTTCTTTCGAAGGATAATGGATCTTCTTGTCTATGAAATTAATTTTTATCGAGCTTTCTTGGTATGATCCTTTGAGAGTTGTGTGAAAATATAAGTAAATATAAGCAGGGCATAGCCCAGTAAGGCCACCGAGTTAATCAGCTGATGACGAGACAACTGCAGGTGGCCGACTTTAAAGAGTTATGAATTTATTTTTAAAGCTATACCTTCTGATCATATCTCTTGACGAAACCAGCTTTTGCTAGCTCTTCAGAATATCCTTCCTCGTTGAGCAAGAGCTCATCGAATTTGTTTATCCCTGGATTAGAAGAGCAAACTAGCTGACATCCTGGTCAAATCTTCCATCTAATGCAAAGATCTGGTTCATGAGATCTACCACCGTGTCTTCAAACCTTCTATATTTCAGCCTTAGATCCTCGACCACAGCCTTTCCGTCTACCTCCACAACCTCATTTATTACCTGGACCCCCGTTGCAAGCCCTTTCTTCCCAGGAAAGTTCTTACTTATAATCTCACGCGCTCTTTGATATGAGAACTTTTCTTCCGGCATGGGCAAGTACCTCTTACCCCCGGCTTCTCTCGTCACAAGTGCTCTGACGTGACACTCAGCCAGATCCCTTACGTCAACCCAGAAATTGAACCGCGCTGGTGGTAACTCCCCACCGGATACCACCTTCCAGAGCATCCTATCTGACTCTCCCAGCCCGTCGACAGAAGCCAATTTGCCAGCAACTGGTCCAAACACCATACTTGGACACATCACGACCAAATCGAACTTTGGCTTTTCCTCTCTTATGAACCGCCATGCCTCCTGCTCTGCGAACTTTTTGGACCCACGATACGCGTCTTGTGGCGTTGCATTTGAATCCACTGCCTCTGCGTATGTGATTGGGTTCCAGTCAGCTGAGGTGTATGTGTAGGCCGTCTCAAAAGGGCGTGTCATGTCGAGGACTGCGCCGAACGAGGAAGTTAGGACGATGCGTTTTACATTGCCCCTGGCGGCTGCTTGGAACAGGGAACGCACGCCATTGATTGCCGGGATAATGAGTTCTTTTTCTTTGTTTTTCACTGAATAGTCAAGTGGCTATTTTACCCCATTCTCTTAGTAACTGAAGGAACGTTCGACTGAGATGGAACATACACTTGCGACATGAATTACGGCATCAACTCCTTGAACTGCCGTGTCAAAGACACCAGGGGCCGCGAGATCGGCGATATAAACAACTTCAAGGAGGGTTCGGATGGAAGGTGGATGGGAGTCAAGCAAGGCATGGCCTTTGGACTTTGACCGAGCAGCAGCTCGAACATGAATGCCGCGGCTCAGGAGGTTTTCGACAACATGTGCTCCAATGAAACCAGTCGCACCAGTAACAAGAATTTTACTATTGAAGATCATCAGCGACAGATGAGAGAGAATACTACTGTAAGAGAACATACGAATACTCCATTTTCATGATTTCATAAGCGGGGTTGATCAAACCCAGGCCAGGTATGGAATTGTTCACTCGTCTCAACACTTCACGGACGTCGGATAACCATGGTGAGCGAATCCAATAAAATCAAACCTCATGATATCTATTTGGAGTATACGAATTGGGGGCCAAGTCAGATGTGTCAAGGAGGAGTGATATAGAGCTAAAGAAGGAAGTGATGCGCCCCACTCAACTCCCCCATTCCTGAACATTACTATAGAGAGGAGCTCCTCCCTGCACATGCAACTGGCCAACTTTTGGACACTAACTCATGGAGCTCTTCAGCCGTGTAAAGAGGACCACATTACGCATGCACGCAATCAATTTATCAGAATGGTGCTTAGAAAGTAGAATAAAAGTGTATTGCTGGTTTAGATTAGATTAACGCTCTATTTCGTGAAGTACGATATTGCCTGCATATTCTTATAACAGGCATTTCGAAAGTTTTCAAGTTTAATCCTAATTTATCCTTCCTACTTTCTACTTGATTCTCAGCATCATTCTTTCCTCTCTCAACACATCTTCAGATTTAATATTCTTCCTCAGTTGAATTAGACCCTTCCCACCCAACACCAAAATGTCTTTCGGAAAACTCTATACGTATCCCAAAGCCCCAAGGTCAACAATGACCCTCTACATCGCTACTCTCAATAACCTCGACATCGAGATTGTCCCCGCCTTGCCGGGCAAAATATACCCTGAGCACGGCGACGTCAGCGAGGAGTATTATTCCAAATTCCATACTGGCAAGGTACCGGCTTTGGAGACTGCGGATGGATTTTGTGTCTACGAGAGTATCGCTGTGAGCTGGTTCCGTGCGTCTCTCCTTCCATGCATAAATCTCTCTATTCATCCCCCTTTTATTCCTTTGGCTTCATTGTAGGATCTTACGCTGATTTTCGGTTCGATGCTTGTAGTCGCCAAGCAAAACCCAAACACAACATTACTGGGATCCAATTTGAAAGAAGAGACGACAGTATTACGTTGGGCGAGTTTCATGAATTACGAACTGCTGCCCCCAATTATGGCGTGGATTGTCCCGATAATAGGTCGTGGTCCTTCCAGTCCAGAGATCCTGGCACAATGTGAGAAGAATTGCGAACTGACTATTAGGGCGGTGGAGAAGGAGATTACGGGGAAGAAATTTCTTGTGGGAGGGTGCTTGACGATGGCGGATTTGTTTGTGGTGAGCGGATTGGCGAGGGGGTATCAATTTGTGAGTTTGATTTTTCTAGCAAACTTGGAGATGACAGTTGTTGTTTGGCTGAATAATTGATGCTGATAAGAGCTTGTATTCAGGTTTTCACGAAGGCGTGGGCGGCGAAGCATCCGATTGTGCATGAGTATTATATGAGGATACGGTCAGATCCTATCTTCATGAAGGTTGCGGGCGAGATTGTGATTCGAGATGGACCAGGTGGGACGTATCCTGACTATGATGGAACATTCTAGTCGCGTTTACTACAATGCATAGCATCAAGGCCGCTGTTGTAATTAGCTCGAGAGTCAGGAATCATCATCATCATCATCAAATCAAGTTTAGAAAGGGCGTTTGCTCTTCTGCAAATATCATCTACGCTGCACCCAGCCCCTCTTCCAACACAGTGGCCATCCACCCCCCAATCGGCCACACACGCCTCTGTCCAAACGCCTTATCCGCCCACTCCAAATACTGCAGTTCGTAACTCTTCTTATTCTCATTTCCCTCATCCATCATTTCATCTAACCCATACCCCTCCTCCCTTTCACGCTCAATACTCCGCATGATACTAAACAAAACAGACTGTGTAGGCGCCTCATACAGACCTGCATGGTGCTTCCGTCTTGTTTCCCTGTTCTCACAGTGAGAGATGTTGAGCATCATTAACCGTACAACACGCCAACCAATCATGAATGTTTTGAACCCTAGGATCGTGATGAAGGGGTCCTCTAGACATTGAGAGGAGCTGGAGGAGATGGGTGGCGTGTTCATTTCTTGCAATACTTGCTCTAGGTTGTCGACTATGCGGAATACATCTTGGTCGTCGTAGATATCTCGGTGACCTTTTGCTCGAGGTTTGCCGAGTTCCCAGTGCGCTGAAATATTGTTAGCTGAAGGATACAGGGCGCAGGGCGGGGGTGGGAAAAGGGGACAAACTGGATATTGCGGCTGGGATGTTGCATTCGACGATACCAGTCGTCAGAAGAGCGTCCTGGTGAGTGAGGCAGAGAGCTGTGTAGTGCCAGGCTATCCACACTGAATGCCAGAGAGACTTGTTACTTGCATATTCTGGGTTACAACTGATGTTCATTGATTGTCGTTTTGGAATGAGGTCTGCACAATATAGTCAACCATCCGCGCTTGATCATTTGTTCATCTTCTTGCATACCCGCGAGATTCATGAGAGCTTGCATGATAGGACTCCGGTGTTCCTCGGTAACTATTGTCAAATTGTGCCTGGTCTTTTCATTGCTAATATTCGAGTACAAGAAAATACTCGCGGAAATGACCTCTCTGGCCATCATTTGTATCTGGGTAATAAGTATCAGGGTAGCAAATGGAGAGTACCACAGAATCTTCAATTGTTGACCACGTTGTCCCGGATGGATCAGATGTGTCATACTTTCGTATAAAACTCCTTGTCCTGGACGCGGCTCAGAGTTTCCATTACTATCATCTCCCTCGCTAAACGAAGAAAGTTCTTCTTGTCTTAATGAATCCCAGGATTCGGGTGTGAGAGCTGACCAGAAGTGGTCCCGGCATGGTAACTCGTATTTTATTTCCATCGCTGAGAGAATGGGTTTAATGTTACATGTGACAGCCATTTGAGAGTCCATGTAATACATGGAGTAGATGATTCTATGCTTTTATTAGTGTCCACTTCAAAACATAGCACTGCTAGTTTCTTCAGCAGGTAACCTTACCGTATTCTTGACTCGTTTATGATGAAGTCATTCCACTGCTTTTGAGTCGAATGTTGGGCAAGCCCTTGCATATCGTTGCTTTCATGCTGTTGATATACATTCTGTTGGAGCATTGAGGCATTCCGAGCCCCGTCGACCAATCGACGGTGGATCTTCTGCGCAAACAAGAATAACCCATCGTTGCAGCTATAAATGGCAAAATATTGAAATAAGAGGAACGATTGGGACACCCATAATTCACTGAATCGTAAAGGGCGTCGTTCAACCTGTGTAAAATCTAAGTCTTTGTGCTTCTATACGGGATAAATTCAGGTCAAGCAACTTTGGAAAGGGGTCGTACATATGCACTGAGAAACTCATACCCGGACTTGAAGAAAGCTTTGCTGACAGCGTAATCATTTTCTGGGGCGTCATATACAGCACCGAGGCATGCCACAGCTTGAAGTAGAGGGGTTTGAGCAGAAGTAACGTCGAAAGTAGGTTGATGTAAGAACGGAAGATTAGAGTGGAATTTGTCGAAATAGGTAGCTACGTATTGTGGTATTCTGTCATTGATCTTTAGTCACAAGAAAAGTCAGGATCGAAAAGCTTACAACATGAAACCGATAGAGTCCTGAGGCAAAGTGGAGTAACAGTTTTGGTGGGGATCTTCCAATTCCTGGCAAGAAACATCTCATCAGCAGAGTCCACTTCAACTTTTCACGGGCAGGGCTTACGAGGCTATCAAGTCTTTCGAGCTCTAAGCCTATTGTTGGTGCGAGCTGCTGTGATGCTGCGTCCAATGCTTGAAGCTCAGCGGCATGGTGCNTTTTTTATATGACGTTGTCTTAGATCGCTGCGGGCCAGTGAGCTTTTCTGATAGTTGCACCTGTGTGAGGTAGTAGGCTACACTTCATTGCATAGAAAAAATGTTTATAAGTTCGGTGTAAATGCGTGACAGAGCACGTGATATCAACGGGGCTAAATTAAGGGAAACGAGATACGGACTTTCTTGAGAAGGAAACATCACAGTGAGGGCACTTGAGAACTTGGGTATTAGTATTTCGATGCACTGACGGGTTCAGGACTGTCAGCACACAGTGCTCTATAGACGTCAACTATGCCATCCTACGGCGTTACGCACCTGAACGGGTATGGCGCTTAAGGTTCTCCTGAACAACGTTCAATTAGATCCTGGCATTTATTCAGGATACAATGATGATACGACATACGCGTCTAGTGAAACATTTGGAGCAAGCAGAACATTGGAATGGCCGAACTCGTGACGCTCCAAGGCCCCCGACTTCTGGGTCACCAACTTCATCCTCCATGTTGTTTTTGTACGTAAGGTACTCAAAAACACTGCAGCAGGAATAAAACACAGAGTAAATTAATTGGTGAGATAACTTTACTTAAGAAAGATATTCGATTTTGCCGTCTAGATGTTGTAGGTTCAAACATCTTTATCCAAGGAGGTTATTGATTCGCGTCGATTTAATCAGCTCTTATCGTGGACTAGCTAAATCTGTACAAGCGTCGATTGATCTTTTCTAGGGTTACAAACATCGAGCCAAGTCCTTGCCCGTAGCAAAATATGCTGCTGAGAATCTCTGCCTCTCGTGGTAACCTTATAATATTTAACCCTGGCAGTGCTATCATTTTCGGAAATCGAAGCCCCTGACCCCCTTATCTTCTAAGCGAGCCCATGAAAGGGAATTACGACTCATCCCAGGTGGCAAGGAGAATCCTCCAAGTTTGGGGTCGAGGCCCATTCTCGACATCAAATTCGGGAGGAGCTTGTGGGGTGTGATATTATTAACCATGAGGACGAAGAAAGTCCAATCTCCAGCATGGGGGAGCTCCACCTCCGCTCAGAGGAGCTGCCGAAGCAGGTCCGGGAAGACGGCATCTTGAGTTGGAACTGCACTCCTCCAAGAGCCCATTGCCATTCTTGTTCTGTTCAGGACTGGAGACCTTCGACAAGCCCTCTTGAAGCTGGATTGAGCTTCGCCGTTCCAATTCGATCGCAAAATTGCCTCGAGCGGTCTACTTATTAATACCACAATCCACCTCTGAGTTAACACAAGATTCATTCAACTTTGACACAACCAAAATTTCTGTACAAAAGCCACGACCACCACTCTGGCAACTTTTCTAAGTTATCCCAAAATGGCTACTCAAATTCCTTTACCTCCTTTCACAATCCCAGAACCAACAAAAGAACCGTGTGCGTAGAATTGGCTCCTTCTCCTTGAATTGACAGCTAACGTATAATCTCAAGTGGAATACGTGAAACTCGAGAACCTCGATCTTTCAAAGTTCGAGGATCCAGTGGGAAGAAAAGAAATCGCTGAACAACTTTTCAAAGCTGCAACTGGGCATGGGTTTCTCACCCTCACTAACCACGGGATTAGCGACGAAGTCTACGCCCGTCAGATGCAGCTCGCAAACGCCACCATGACTCTGCCACCCGAGGAGAAGGCGCCATACGAAGGTTTTTTTTGAATTTGATTGTCGTCATTTTAGACCAGAATGCTAACAGGTGCAAAGTCACTCCCGAAGAGGATGCTCGGGGACTCTACGTAGGGTTCAAGCCTGCCGGCCCCTTGGGCCACAAGGGCGGCTTCCCAAAACAGCTTGACCATTACAATATCCTCGTCCATGACCCCCATGAGCGGCAACATCCAGAAATAATCAGACCATACATGAAGGAAATCTACAATGTCATGACTTTTATTAGAACGAACATTTTGAAGAAGTTACTCACTCTTGTGGCTATGATTTTAGAAGTTCCTGAGGAACAAGTCTGGGCTACTCATTCTGAAGGCGGCTCAAAAACGGAGTACATTAGATACGTAAGAATCTTGTTATTGCATATATTTCGAGTGGAACTGACGACTTCAGATGCTCTGCGAACCCCGATCGAAAGAGGAGAGCGAAAAGTACCGCGACATTTTCCTTTCGGGTCACACTGACTGGGGAACCTGGACATTCCTTTTCTCGCAGCCGATCTCAGCTCTTCAAGTCTTGGACCACACCGATGGAAAGTACAAGTGGGTCGAACATGTCCCCAAAGCCCTCATTATCAACTTCGGCGAGGCACTTGAACTCTTGACTGGAGGCCTCTTCAAAGCCACTATCCATCGGGTTGTTCAGCCTCCCATGGACCAGAGGCATCTCAAGCGAATTGGTGTCATTTACTTTGCTAGACCTTGCGACGAGAGACGTCTAGAGCCTATCGAGAACTCGCCCACTTTGAAGCGATTGGGAGCAGACAAGCACATTGATGACAGAGTATTTTGTATGGCAGATTATCTCGATGCGCGGAAGCACGGGTACAAACGGATTGAGTTCGATCTTGACAGACCAAGAGATGAGAAGGAGCATGCGGACTTTTTCGATGGCGAGTATCCGGATCCTGAAAATCATAAGAGTCTAGGCAAATTCGACAATGTTCCAAGAGCGAACTATGTCATCCCAACAATGAGGACGTGATTCGGAGGAAGGGAAGGAAGCAGAGCAGGATCGTACGTGATATGTTTTATTTAAGATAGGAATCAGTTAAGGCATCAGTTAAGGCAACGTAATTTTTTCTGCATAGTAGAGCTAGCATTTTGACGCAAGAAATGGATAAGCTCTTGACAGAATGGATTTATTCTTTTTCGCAGAGTAGCAATCATAAGTAAAAGCTTTTGCAATTTAATTGCACAAATAAAGTGACTAGCATCTCATTCTCACCCGGCAATTCTAGTATATGTAAATGCTTTATTATAAATTATAAACCCTGTTTGAGAACAGATTTGCTTCTCGTCGTTTCGACTCGTCTTGCCGTCATTTCGATAACGAGTAAGGGGTCACAAATTCGTAATCAAGTCTAGCACTCTGGGTACTAGGATCCGCCTCGTTGGGAACCCCCCACTGATCGCAAAAGTCCCGTTTCTTGGGTCCATTTAACCTTCTCCTGAGATTATTGGAAGCATGATTGATGAACTTTGCTCTGCCTCGTAATTTGGGTTGGTTTTTATCAGAAGGGAGGAGCTCCACACCCCACACATATGAAGATACCAATCACACTAGTTCATCGTGCAGCACAAATCTCAGGAATACAGTAACTAGCCAAGGCTTTATCGCGGGGAAGGGATCAAGGGTTGCCAGATATACACACAGTAAGATCCCTGCATCCTGTAGCTCATTTCCGGGAGGAGCGCTCCAAGATACACGACAACATAGACTCCAAGACTCAAGATCACAACGTTATCTGGATGCCTCAGTCTAAAAATTGATAAGTCGCCTATATATCATGGGAATCTGACCGAACAACCCAACAAAATTGCTTTCTGCGCTCTCCAACAACCCCTTTCATTGCGAGCCAAGCGGTAGTATAGAAAGCTGAGATCACGAGCCAACATGCCTTCCGCAAAGAAGAGGTTTGTCAATTATTTCCGAAGAGACAAGTCGGCTTTGGAGAGGAAGCTTGTCTTCAAGCTTGATTTTTTCATCTTGACCTTCTGTTGCCTGGCCTATTTCATGTGAGCAAGGAAACCCAATCTGCGACTGACGAATCCGGCTAACAATTTTAGGAACTACCTTGATCGACAAAATCTGACTCAAGCCTATGTGTCAGGCATGAAAGAGGACCTTAACTTCAAAGGAAACCAATTGACTCTCATCAATACTATCTACGCTGTTGGATACCTGATGTAAGATAACTCTTCTCAACAAGTGTTCTTGAGCTGATACTTTAATAAGTGGAATTGTCCCGAATAATGCCATGCTCACATACTTCAAACCTGGGCGGTTTTTCCCGTTCATGATGACAAGTTGGGCGTGCATTACCATGATCGTTGCAGGAGCTCAACGACCTCAGCATATCATGGCTATCCGATTCTTCCAGGGGTACTTCGAGTCTTGCACTTTTGCCGGTACTCATTACATTCTGGGGTCTTGGTATACTGAGAGCGAGCTTGGAAAGAGGTCCGGCCTTTTTACTGCCTCGGGGCTTGCTGGCGGTATCGTCGGCGGCCTTCTTCAAGCCGCAATTTACAAGTCCATGAACGGCTTAGCCGGACTAGCTGGATGGAGATGGCTGTTCATCGTGAGTTCCGATGCCAAGAGGATTTCAACAAATTACTGACAGTTGTTGAACAGGTCGATGGACTGATTACTCTGCCGGTTGCCGCATACGGCTTCTTCTTTTTCCCTGATACTCCACGCCAGACGACTGCGATTTACTTTTCACAAGAGGAAAAGGAACTGGCTATTGCGCGTGTGCCTGAGAAGCCTCGCGAGCCAATGTTGACAAAGTCGTTTGTTCAACGGGTGGTAAAATCGCCTTACCTCTACGCTTTCCTGGTATTATGGACCATCACCAACTGTGCTGAACAACAGAGCACCAGCTCCCTTCTACAACTCTGGATGAAATACAATAAGAAACATACATATACGGTCTATGAACTTAATAACTGGCCAACAGGAGTTCAGGCTGTTGGGATTACTTCGACACTACTCTGGGCTACGGGGACTGACATCTTCGGTGGGCGATGGATTGCAAATTACTATCTTGCATTCACAGCCATTGTTTCGGCAATCATCATTCTAGTTCCAAGTACACCTACCGCTGGCATTTTTGGGGCATATTATTGGGCTGGCTCTATTTACGCTTGTCAAGCAACATCCTTTGCATGGGCAAATGATGTTATGAAACTCGAGGATCATGCATTTCGGGCTGTTATCATTGGTTTCATGAATTTTGGTGGTAACACGTTCAACGCATTCTGGCCTCTGATCTTTTACTCTACTGATCAGGCTCCATATTTTACGGTAAGAATCTTCCACGTCGTCATGATGCCAGGTTGGAACAACTCAGCTGACGATTTTTACAGCGTGGAATGTACTGCATGATCGTTATCGGAACTTTGCTAGCCATTTGGACTACTATTATCGTTCTCTATTTCAGGAGAATGCAGAAGAAGGGGCAGCTTCTTGTAATTGACGCTGCTGATGTGAGCGAAGAAGGCTCTGTAGGAGTAGTTGAAGAGAGCAATACTGCAGACAAGCGAGATATGAAGGTTTGAAACGCCGAAGGCAGTCGGGAGCAAAACGACTTGAATCTGTTTTCGGGACACTTTGTTGACTAGCAATGGTTATAAATCTTTCGTTTGACAGTCTCATATATCAAAAATTATGGTCAGCAGGCACTCATGTGCTCTAACTCATGAATCTTTTGCGCCTAATGGAGTGACTTAAGAAGGTTCTACCCATAGTTGCCCTCCTAGCAGTGACCCTGAGAGCCTACCTTAAACGGTTCCAGTGAGAGCTTATATTCGCATTACTTTGTACGAGACCCTCTGTAACATTTTATTTATAGTTCTCTTCTGCTTTGAAGCTACAAGATGTAGGCCACCAAAGCCCGCTGGCCCGGTTATCAAGCCCAATAATAATGAAGCGGCCCAAGTGGAGCTCCTCCTGACTCGCATAAAAGATAGACACCTTATCTATACAAGCCCCAGACGCTCCTCCTTCCTCATCATACGATGATATGGCAGACTCGACTCGGAAAAAGACGAAGAGCGTGGCCAGGCCATTCAATTGCACAGACTGTTCAAAAGGGTTTACTCGGCAAGTACGCAGGGCTCCTCCTTCCCCGCCACCCGCACGATCTTACTGATCGAAGTAGGAAAACCTCAAACGCCATATACACACCCGTAAGCAACCAATAGGATCTCTTCATTCTTGTCGCATCATACTATGATCTACTTTAAATATCCCGAAACGTGGGATACTGACAATCGTGATAGATCATAAGGGCTTCAATGCGAGGACTTTTCAATGCTCGCAGTGCAGTGCCCTTTTCGCTCGCCGGTATGACCGATACGTCTGTTTTGGTACAATCTATACATCATACTTACCGTAATTATAGTGATTTGCGAAAGAGACATGTGGAGAATTGTCATGCTCAGCAACTTCCTCTGCCGGGAGAGCCTCCTCGAGAGCTGCCTCGAGATGGTATCCCAGCGCAATCGCTGGCCTCACCGACGATGTCAACTTGGCTAGAGACGCTCATGCTAGCACCTGTTCCGGCTTCAAAAGCTAGATCAGAGGTGCCATTATCATTCCAAGAAGACACGCCATCGTGAGTATAGTCAAGGGCTATTGAAGCATTCTGACATGCCTCCAGAGATTTGAAATGTATCGGCGCGTTCTTCTCAGAATTTCACCAGAATTTCCCAATCCTCCATGAAGGCACCTTTGATGCAGTGACATCTCCTGCGCCTCTTCAAAATGCAATCATCGTCATTGGGTCACTTTACTGCGATTCAGGCCGCTCTGACACTTCACGGAAAGCATTATTCGATGCTGCACTGAAATCGTTACAGCGATATGTAGGGTAGAAGACCATTTTACTCTGGAATTTTGCTCTAACAGTCAGTAGGTGGAACAGAACCGATCAAGATATCAGGAGACATGGGTGATTCAAACCTTTCTTCTCCTCGAATATTTCGGAATATATGACGAAAACGAAGGGAGCTTTCTGAAAGCACAGCAAATACATCGAGATCTGGTTGATGCTATGCGAATGCTACAGATGTCTCATGATGGTGCTCTCAGAGTTCAATTTGAGCAGGACGACGCTAATGAAGTCGACGCTTTTCCTCCAGGGTCCTCCGACCCCGAAACTTTGGATATTAAGTGGGAAGAATTTGCGAAACAGGAGTCAAGGAAACGGTATGCTATGTACTTCACATTCAAATATTGCACTTCAAACTAAATAAATTTTGAAGTTGCATTTATTCACTTTATTTGTTGGATTCACACTTTTCAATCTTGTACAACCAACGCCCAATGCTTTCATCGTTGGAAATCAAGTACGACTTGCCATGTTGTGAGGATGCCTGGCTTGCAAAATCGGCCACAGCTTGGAAAACTTGTCACCGCCAACATTTCACGGCATTGACAGGCCATGATGATTTTATATTTCACTCACCTGCAGCCCAGGGATTTTTCTACGAGGCATCTCAAACGCTGCTCCACTCAGAGCATGTAAAACGGCATCCAGAAACGCTACGGTTGCTTTGGGCGTCACCCTTCACCGCAGTGATTCTTGTGACGCAGTTACAGGTTTGTTGATTAGCCAGGTAAGGTTATGTTTATGCTGATGAATCATCCCGCTAGTAGATGATGACGAGAGAGTTGACACATGTGTCCTGTCTTCTCAAACGTCCGAACGCTCAAGCTAGCACGTTGTCAGTCTTGACTGACAAGCAACTGCTGCAACTTTCTCGAGCTTTGAAGATCATAGCCGAACTCGTATCATGTCGAAAGTCATCAATGACTAACTGCTTTGACATTGAGGATCAAGACCGGGATGGAGAGAATACTTCACTCTGGCACTCGTTCTGGGCTTTATGGCATTATTCCTCCATAACATTATCACGACCAGATGGATTGCTCGTCAATGGTGTTGTGGAGTGCAGCCTCCCTCAAGCTATCGCCACCGCATGTGATCTCACACAATCAAAGCCAGTTGACACAGGAAGTATCTTCGAAGGTGAGTCCACAAAATTCCCGCCGTCAATGGTTCATTATTTGACATGGAGCCTAGATCGTGATGTCTTCCGAATCGTAAGTCAAATACACTTTCTTCTAGATACGAGTCCTAATAATTTTCCAGCTCAATAATCTAGATTTCAGTCTTGACAAATTATCACCTTTCAAGTACACGACCTCGCCTTTACCAGAAAACCCATTTGTTACAATACTCGCGTTCAAGATCTGCTTAGTTGCATGGCGGTTAGTTAGTCTGACTATGAGTGAGGCGCAGGAAGCTGTAAATCGAGGCTCCCGATCGAATCCTTGCAAATATGTACTGGATACCCTTATGGCATCCGCCAGAGAGGATCAGGAGTCACAGGTGCTTGAAGAAGTGTTCCACGGCTTTGCAAGCAACGACACGGAGATTGGCACAGTTGTTGCTCCTTGGAGCGTAGGTGGTGTGGTTGATTTTGGCGCTGGGTTGAATGAGGCGGTGCGAAGTACTCATGTCTTGAAGAGCGAAGCGATATATTTAGATTGGATCATCAGAGCGTTTAAAGAGCGCCGGACATGGCATATTGGGAAATGGGTTGCCTCTTTTATAGAAGAAAGTCTAGGCAAGACCAGGCTATCACCTAGTAATGACACGATCCAAGTTACTTTATGAAAACGTTTACTGCGGATCGTTCAACTCTCTCTCTCTCTCTCTCTCTATATATATAATAAGGCCAATCCATTCGCATATTAATTTATTTACTTAGCAGAATCCCTTTCCTTGCAGACGTCCGTGAAGAAATCTAAATCGGACTCACTTCTAATAGTTCCATACATGCTACTTGAGTCTAACGGACGACCCTTTTGCAATTGTGTTGCTTTCTCCATATGTTGCAGTGCAACTTCACTGACTTCAAGGCGCATGCCAACGTTCTTCGCACAGTTCAAAGAATGCCTCGCGTCCTTCATCGCAAGCTCGACACTGAATCCTGCCTTCCCATCTAGAGGTGGCGCGTATGCTCCAGTTGTAAGTCGTTTACTGTACGATTCGAGTACTGGCCCAAACATATCCCCAATCAGAGACTCGAGAACCGTGGAGCCGAGGCCGGTCTTTTCAGCAAAGACGTGGGCTTCTGAGATCACTTCCATGAAGGATACCACGCAGATATTCCTACAAATGTCAACAATAATCTCGCATGAATGGAGATTGAATTACCCGGCAATTTTCAACAAGCTAGATTTTGACTGGTCTTCACCCATGCTTATCACACTGCGACCCATTACATCGTTCAAGTACGGTGCAATGGCTGTGGTAGCTGTAGCTGGACCGGCGACGACGAAGATCAGCTTTCCAGCCGCAGCCATTGGAGAAGCGCCAAAAACAGGGGCTATTTCAATATGTGTTAGTTTGAAACACCCCCCAGAAAGAATGAAAAACAGCTGCGAAGAAAGACGTACCGGCAACAAACTCGCCGCCTGCAGCAGTAATCTTTTTCGAGACCAGAGCTGCTGTTTCAGGATGCACCGTTGAGCAATCAACAAAAATCTTTCCTTTGACGCCCGCTGAAATTATCTCATCTACAGTACTCTCTAGAACAGCGTCGTTGCTAACCTAGGTTGTTATCAATAACCTGAATATGGATTTTGTAACGTATAGTATACTTACACACGAGAAGATGATATCACAACTCTTGGTAACTTCCGTTACTGTCTCTACACCCTTGGCTCCGAGGACATTGAGGGGCTCTCCCCGCGATAATGTGCGATTTGTGTAAATTAAAGAAGGCGCTGATATTGAGTTGAGGTGTTTCTGAAGGTTGCCTGCCATGCCGATCCCCATTGAGCCCAGACCGATCCATCCAAGCTGGGACTGTGGTATTGAGCTTCCCATCTTGCATACAAGTTACAAGTTATACCTAGTTTAAGAGTGAAAATATGTCAAAATTGAGTGAGTTCCTAGTGATATATGCAGTTGAAATTTAAAAGATTTGAAGTCTCGGAAGGTAGTATAGGTGGTTTCCTCCACTTTTGTTATCCTTCATATGCACAAACGGGAAAACTCATATCTTAAGCTCATGCTCATGCTCCTAATTAGATCACTCCAAGTATTGGTAAGTTTGCTTACTTTTCGCTCAATCATCACAGGCTTGTCATAACTTGTGTGTGCTCCTCCGCCCCGACTTCGGGCGGGAAAAGATCGGTCTTACTGCGGTACCTGGCTGGATGCAAAGCTCCTCCCTCCACCACTCCCTTATCGAAGATGCTCCTCAGAACTATGCCATAAATGTGGAGAAAGAAGGCTCCAAAAAGAGCGTTAGTTATGGAGGAGTATCTTGATTAGACTGAGCAGACACAAAATTTGACAAGGCCGATGGGGTGTCCTGTCAACCTTCAGTCCTAGTTTTCCATTTTCCTTTGAGACCCGAGTCTCTCTTTGCCATTTTCAACTCCATCTGTTTCATGCCACTCTACAGACAGCGCCAGAAAACAATCATTCATCATCAAAATGTCATTCGGAAAGCTCTACCATTATCCAAAGGCGCCTCGTGCCACCATGTGCCTGTACATCGCGGAGCTCAACAAGTAGGTTTTAGTCCCTCGATCTCTTCTAGTAACCTATTCTGACAATCTAAGGCTTGATATTGAACTCGTCGAAGCCTGGCCCATCAAAGTTAATGCCTCGAAAGGAGGCGTTGGTGCTTCGTATCTCACAAAATTCCCCCCTGGCAAAGTTCCAGCTCTGGAACGACCAGATGGGTTCACAGTCTATGAATGCATTGCCGTTTCCGTATATCGTTAGTCAACAAGATGCATCAATTCAAGTTAAGAAGATAATAATAAGGAATGCAGTTGCAAGACAGGATCCCAACACCAAACTCCTTGGTTCCTCTCCCGAAGATGAAGCAAAGATTCTCCAGTAAGTGTTATCATTCTAAAAAGAAGCCGAGCAAATTGTTGACGAAAATAGATGGTCTTCCTTTGCAAACAGCGAGCTTCTTCCTCCCATTATGGCCTGGATCAACCCAGTTATCGGCAAAGCATCCTCCAGCCCGGAAATCTTAGCAGCAGCGGAGAAAAATTCAGAAGCGGTGGTCTCAGTCGTCGAGTCTGCATTGGCAGGTGGTAAGAAGTACCTGGTGGGTGAGGAAATGACGATGGCAGATCTGTTCATCATTGCAGCAATCGCGAGGGGATACCAGTTTGTAAGTTATCCCTCCCTGGGGATAATAAATAAAAGTACACTTGAGTTGCTGATGACTCTAGGTTTTCGCCAAAGATTGGGCTGCTGCTCATCCAAATATTCATGAGTATTATATGCGCATTAAGGGTGATGCTATTTGGTGCAAGATTGATGGTGGAGCGCCGTATGTGTTGGAACAAGTTGGGGATAAGATTCTGCATTAGAAGTCTCAGATAAAGTGGTTTCATGGGTGTATATAGGTTGATGCAGTTCGTTCCTGAAAATGGTCTATTTCCCAGCAGCTCTTGTATACACTGATCACTACGTTTACCTGTGCAAGGGTATAGAGATAGATAATCGTGCTAAAATCCAGTCATGTCCAGTTAATAAGTGCTGGGTAAATAGTAAATACAGTGAGAGATGAGAGGCCTAAACTGCTGGTGACGGAAACCCCATTCCTCACGTGTACTCGAGTCGTAAGGCAACTGTAGAAAAGGCTTACGCATTTACGGAGGCAGAAACAATTCATTCTTGAAGTTGAATCTTACAGACTATTCTCAAGCCCAACCAACTTCTTCAATACCAAATCAGGTCCCCCTTCGAATTGTGACTGAGCTACCATCCCCAGTGGCCTTCTACTTCTGCCACCACCATACCCGTAATACCTCTCTAATGCCGCTTTCAGTCCTGCAACTCCCAGCTGCACCAGCACCCAATCTGCCGCACTCAACAGCGTCTGCACCTCCTGCGCCTCTTTCAACTTTCCCTCATCGTATAGTTTTAAAAGTTGAACATGGACCTTCGGCACCAAATTCGCTGCCGCCGCAATAACTCCATTGCTTCCAGCAACCAGTCCATGCAGAAAGAAGTCGCTCTTCCCAGCAAAAGTTGCGAAAGACGCATCAAGCAGTGGATCATGGGATATACGGTGCAATTTCCCGGTATTACCACAGGTGAGCTTACATCCCACGATCTTGGGATTAGCAAGTGCAAGACTGACGATGGTGTCACTATCAAGGTCAATGCCAGACGTGACTGCCGGAAAGTTGTAAAGAAGAATCGGAATTGGTGAAGCTGTTGCAACATCCAGGAAAAACTGCTTGATCGTAGGTTTCGACATGGCACCAGCTGAGAGTTTACATGTATCAGTCAAATCCTTTTCTTTGCAAAAGAAGAGGCAACATACTCCAATAGCTTGGGCTAAGCACCAATGCAAAACTTGCCCCAGATTCTGCTGCTTCCTTGCAAAGCTCAACTGTCTCCCTTGTGCTCTGAGCTCCGCAACCTGCAATGATGATTGCATCGGATCGACCCGTTTCCTTCAATGTCTCCTTTGCTGTCGAAATTACTTGCTTCCGCTCGGTATGCGTCAAATGAGGAGCTTCACCATTGGATCCTTGAATCACCAGTCCTGCTACGCCTCCTTTTGAGAGGCGGGAGATATGTTGTTTCAAGGTAGAGAAGTCGAGAGTCTCATCTTCGTTGAAGAATGCAACGACGGGTGCGTAGACGCCGCGTGGTGGTCCTGAATATTGAGATGCCATGATTCAGGAACGTCTGGGTCCGTGGATTCTCCTACAACTCTTCTTCTCATGATCCTTTTGTAGTTTGGATAAATGTTTATTTATTTGATTTGGTCCGGATGCGGAGCATGGTGCATATGCCAACGGTCCCGTAGGCTCTGGGGGAGCTCCACATCAACCACACGCCCACCACTTGTGGGTGTTGACTCCCTAGAATGACAAACATATTTGAAGTGCATGGGTCTTTCAGTTCGAGTTGATCGTAGCACAATTTAATCCATCTCTACGATCTTTTCTGACCACCTCTCACTTACATGGTTCAGGATGGGCTCCATTGAAACTCAACAGTCTTTCTATGCATCTGGAAAATATATTCCACCCGATGCGATTTTCGAGGTCACGAAGAGCTTTTTCGCCGATCCACATCCAAAGAAGGTAAACCTAGGCCAGGGAACATATCGTGATGAATTTGGTAGGCCATGGGTACTGCCCTCGGTCCAGATGGCAAAAGAGAAGGTTGCAAATTGCGGGCACGAGTACTTACCAATCGCTGGTCTGCAACCCTTGAGAGAGAGGGCCATTGAGCTCGTTTTTCATGACACGAGAGCTCTGGAGGAGGGGCGGGTATGTGCAGTCAGACTTGAACTCAGTTTCCTGCTGATTGATCAAAAAATAGCTAGCCTCCTGTCAATCGCTGTCAGGTACCGGGGCCCTCAGTCTAGCAGGCCTTGCTCTCAAACAATGCAATCCTTCCCTCAAGACAATTTACATTACAGACCCAACTTGGTCAAATCATGAGCTTCTATTCTCTTCTTTGGGCTTTGAGGTCAAGAAACTGCCGTACTATAATGACGGCAAGTTCGATATGGACTCCTACATGTCTGTCTTGAGGACTACAGCTCCAGGCTCGATCTTAATCCTCCACGCCTGCGCTCACAATCCCACTGGCTGCGATCCATCGAAGGCCCAGTGGAAAGAGATAGCTGCTGTTATTCAACAACGCAAGATCTTCCCGATATTTGACTCTGCATATCTTGGGTTCAATTCAGGTTCTGTTGACGAGGATGCATGGGCAATCAAACATTTCGTGGAAGAGTTAGGCATGGAGGCTTCAATTTGTCTGTCATTTGCGAAGAGCATGGGACTTTATGGTAAGGATGTGCATTTCATTGAATGGATCAAAAAGCTAACTGGAGAAGGCGAGCGCATCGGGCTGGTGACATTTGTCACACAGTCTGTAGACCTGACGCGGACCATGAACTCTATCCTCGCGAACTGTCAGCGAGCAACGGTGTCATCGCCACCAGTTTACGGAGCTCAGATAGTGGCAACAGTACTATCAAACCCGGAGATCAAGGCGCAATGGGATACGGATCTGATCACCATGTCTTCTCGTATACGGACCATGAGGAAAGGCCTATATGAAGAGCTACTCAGGTTGGAGACGCCTGGTGATTGGAGTCACATTGTCAATCAAAGTGGAATGTTCTGCTACACCGGGCTCACACCCAGACAGATCGGGCATCTGAATAGAGAATATCACATCTACATGGCGGATACGTCCAGAATTAGCATCGCGGGGTTGAACGAAGGCAATTTGGAGTACTTTGCACAAGCGATTGACCAGACCGTGAGGCTGCTGGCATGAAATAGACTCTCAAATTTGAATCAAGAAAATTAGAACATTCCATTGCCCAAGTAATCCAATTCATTGAGACTTCGAATTCCAAATCTCTGATCTGTACAGTACGATGCATCTTCGTTGAGGAAGACGGAGGAGCTCCACACGCCTTGGCAAGGGCAAGCTTAAGCCGAAAATGGGGATTGAGCGGCGCTGCAACGCTTAGATAAGATGTTACTATGGCAGGAGTTTATCTCACTCCTCTCAAACTCCACCACACATCTTCAAATGTTCCGAGTTGCTCCTCCACACCACTGCTCTGAATACTCTTATCCAGATTTACTCCTCCGCATGCAGCAGTGCTTGAGGTCCGGTTACCGGGCTTACCTACAGAGTCCGGTCACTCTTTGCATCACCTCAACGCCTGCATTGCGAAATGGAGCTCCACAGTCTAAAAAAGTATCACAAAGATTCGAAGACACAACATAGTCCTTATGTGGCATTCTTCCTTCTGCGCATGAGACCGTATTACAAATGGGTTGAACGCCATTGAACGCTGCCACACTTCTTGATCTCATTTCAACTCCGACTGTCCCATCGCAACGTTGACAAGAAACTTCTTCCTCTTCCTCACTTAACAATATGGGCTCAATAGAAATACCACCTACTGGTATCAGAATTTCCATTGATCGTGGTGGAACCTTCACAGACTGTGTTGCTTGTGTCCCAGGACAGCCCGATATTCTCGTGAAGCTCCTTTCCGTTGATCCACAGAACTACAACGATGCACCGGCAGAGGCAATTCGGAGGGTGTTGGAAAAGGTTACAGGTCGACCATATCCAAAAGGCGAAAAGATCTCATTACAGGGAGTCGGTGAGGGATACAAGAATTGTTGAAGTGCCTATGCTGACGGACCTGCCAGAATCGATCAAAATGGGAACCACGGTAGGAACAAATGCGTTGTTAGAGCGTAAGGGCGAGAGAACGGCACTCGTAATTACAAAAGGCCTCAAAGATCTGCTTCACATTGGAAATCAATCGCGGCCAAAGCTGTTTGACTTGGCAATAAATAAGCCGGATGTGCTTTATTCCAAGGTAGTGGAGGTTGCAGAACGAGTTACGCTAGAAGCATGGACAGAGTGCAAAAATCCGCAGCAGATTGATATCACTTCAGACCCTGCTCTGGTGCAGGGTATCACAGGAGAAATAGTCAGGATTATAGAGCCATTGGGTTTGTCTGCCCTATCAGGGTTAAATTGGTTTCTGACATGCAAATAGATATCGAAGCTGCACAGAAGTCACTGCAAGAAATCTACGACGAAGGATTCCGCTCAATCGCTGTCTGTCTTATGCACTCTTACACTTACAGAGACCACGAGACGGCTCTCAGATCCCTTGCAGCTGAGATAGGCTTTCCGCACATCTCCATTTCTGCCGATCTTTCGCCCATGATCAAGATAGTACCACGAGGACACTCTTCAACAGCGGATGCATACTTGACCCCCGAGCTAAAACGGTATATCGCTGGCTTTGAAAGTGGTTTCAAGGATCTGCGGACAAGTGGGTGTAGATGCGAGTTCATGCAAAGTGATGGTGGACTGGTGGAGTTCTCTAGTTTGTCAGGCCTGAGGTCAATCCTATCTGGACCAGCGGGTGGCGTTGTTGGATATGCGCGGACGTCATATGATAACATTGAGAAGACTCCTATAATCGGATTCGACATGGGAGGAACATCGACTGATGGTATTCCAATTCTCATTTTCTAATTATTTTTGCTGACCCAATATAGTATCTCGATTCGGTGGCGTGTTCGAACAGATCTTTGAGACCACGACAGCTGGCGTAATTGTGCAGAGTCCACAACTTGATATCAATACTGTAGCTGCTGGTGGTGGCAGTATCCTGACTTGGGACTCTGGGATGTTCAGAGTCGGTCCTGAAAGTGCAAGCGCTCATCCTGGGCCTGCTTGCTATCGGAAAGGAGGGCCCTTGACTGTTACAGACGCGAATTTGGTTCTTGGACGTTTGATACCAGAACGTTTTCCAAAAATCTTTGGTCCTAACGAAGATCTCCCTCTAGACCAAGATGCTAGCAGAAAACTATTTGAGGAACTTACGATTGAGATCAACAAGAGTGTTGATGTTCATTTGACCTTGGAAGAAGTCGCTACTGGTTTCCTGGATGTAGCTAACGAGACAATGTGTCGCCCTATACGCATTCTCACGGAGGCCAAAGGACATGACATTCGGCTTCACAACCTTGCTTCCTTTGGAGGAGCTGGTGGTCAACATGCTTGCTACATTTCCAAAGCCCTTGGTATCGGTCGTGTCCTTATCCACAAATATTCTTCCGTCCTTTCTGCATATGGTATGTCTCTTGCCGATGTTGTGCATGAAGAACGATCACCATCCGCGCTAGTCTACAGCGAAGAAGATACTGCTATATACGCCGAGAAGCTGGATTCCTTGCAGTCGAAAGCTACCCAGCAACTTCTACGGCAAGGCATCCCGAAATCCAGGGTCTTCTCCGAGCGATATCTCAATATGCGATTCACGGGATCAGATATGTCACTCATGATTCAACAGAATTCGAAGATAGGCTTCCTCTCCGCATTCAAGGCTGCTCACCAAAAGCAGTTTGGCTTTCTACCCGTTGGCCGCAATGTCATTATTGATGACTATCGGGTCCGGTCGGTTGGACATAGTACTATCGATCTACCAGCACCTTGGTCTATCGAGCTGGCATCACTCAAGACGGTGACCACACCAAATCCGACCAGTTGTAATGATGTCTACTTTTCATCTGGTGGATGGGTTTCATCCCCCACGTTTGACCTTCACACTCTTACGCCTGGCGACAGGATAGCAGGGCCTGCACTCATTATTGATGACAAGCAGACCATAGTTGTGATTCCAGAGTCCACGGCGACAATCCTCTCAGAAATGGTAATTATTGACATCGGTGCAAGCTCAAAGGATGCACTTTCTACGATCAAGGTAGATCCAATCCAGCTGTCAATATTTGGCCATCGCTTCATGGGAGTCGCCGAACAAATGGGTCGAGCGCTACAGAAGACCAGCGTCAGCACAAACATCAAAGAACGGCTCGACTTTTCCTGCACGGTATTCTCTCCCGATGGCGGGCTTGTTGCTAATGCACCCCATGTCCCAGCCATGATTGGAAGCATGGCATTTGCTGTGAGATGGCAAATCAATTATTGGGGTGACAACTTGAAAGCTGGAGATGTTATTCTAACTAACTCTCCCATCTGTGGTGGCACCCATCTTCCGGATTTGACGGTGATTACTCCTATTTTTGATGAAGCCGGCGAGCAGATAATTTTCTGGACGGCGTCGAGAGGCCATCATGCCGACATCGGTGGGATCTTGCCAGGATCGATGCCGCCAAACAGCACCACGCTGTCAGAAGAAGGCGCCGTAATCAAGTCTTTCAAGGTGGTGGAAGGTGGTGTGTTTAAAGAGGAGAAGTTGATAGACTTGTTGATGGCACCACAGCATATCGATGGCTGCAGCGGTACGAGATGCTTGAGCGACAATATTTCCGACATAAAAGCTCAAGTGGCGGCAAACCACAAGGGTAGTCAGTTGATCCACGGTCTGATCAACAATTATGGCTTGGAAGTTGTTCAGTTCTACAGTAAGTGCCTCTTTGCTCCCCAGCAGGCGAATCTAACACCATGAAGTGGAAGAAATTCAAGCAGCTGCGGAAGTCGCCGTCCGTGATATGCTCCGTACGGTGTATAGCAGAACCAGCGGAGAGCCACTATATGCCACAGATTACATGGACGACGGCACTCCCATTCAGCTGAAAGTATCTATTGACCCTCAGACTGGCGGTGCCATATTCGATTTCAATGGTACCGGAACCCAGGTGAACGGAAACTGGAACGCCCCAATAGCCATCACAAACTCCTCAATAATTTTTGCCCTCCGCTGTATGGTCGCCAAAGATATACCTCTCAACCAAGGCGCCATCCGCCCCATCACCGTACTCGTGTCGGAAGGTTGCCTTCTCCAACCTTCAGAAGAAGCCGCCGTATGCGCAGGAAACGTACTGACATCTCAACGCATCGTGGACGTCATCTTCCTCGCGTTCGAAGTAGCTGCTGCATCACAAGGATGCATGAACAACCTCACCTTCGGATCAGACGACCCTGACGAAGGTTTTGGCTACTACGAAACCATCTGTGGCGGGTCTGGCGCGGGACCGACTTGGGTCGGGACATCGGGCGTTCATACAAACATGACGAATACCCGGATTACCGATCCGGAGATCTTGGAGCGAAGATATCCGGTGATTTTGAGGCAGTTCTGTCTGCGTGAGGGGTCGGCAGGGAAGGGGATGCATGATGGTGGTGAGGGGATTATCCGCGATATTGAGTTCTGCCTGCCGATGAAGACTTCTATACTCAGCGAGCGACGCGCATTTGCACCGTATGGCTTGCAGGGTGGCGGAGATGGTCAGAGGGGTGAGAACAAATGGATTAAAAAGAACGGGAGGGTCATAGGTCTGGGAGGAAAGAGTACAGTGGCGATGAACAAGGGAGATAGAATTGTCGTTAAAAGTCCNGGGGGGAGGGGCTTGGGGTAAGCTGGGCGCGAAGAGTCTGGCTGGGAGTAGCAAGAAGGACTTTATCGCTGCTGCGAATGGAAGCGTGGAAATCATACAGAGTATGGGCGAGTCGGCATAAAACTGATCTACCTGTAGCGAGGATAAATAAATGTACCATGGTCCAAGTTGCGTGTATATTTGAGCGCGAGTTCTTATGGCAGCGAAGGTAAATAAGTGCTTAGCAAATTGAAGCCATACGCTCGTAACTATACGATAAGTTAACGTTAAATTATAAGGCTAAATTACTGGTCACGTGCGACTGGACTAAATGAGACCAAAATCAACTCTAGCAAGGAGGGACTTACAAATGCAATGTTTGAATTATAGAATTATCTAATAAGCCTTCATAATAAGTTAAGTTTAGAACTAGTATATTTGAGACGTTTATCATGATTAATGTTTATAACGTTCATAAAAATATCAATATAAATAATATATATTAGTAACTTGAAATAATTAATAATAAAATTTCTTAATCTTTAATAATTCATAATTTAGTTATATTTATAACTATATCTAAAGATTATCAAAACAGCAGATAATATTTTTATCTTTCTTATAACTGATTATCCTTGTTTATATGTTATACTTAAAATTAAAGAAATTGAGGAAAGTTATTTACAAATATATGTATAATATTAATAATATAATTTGAAAAGCAGAATATATAAGTTAAGATATATAATTTAAAAAAAAGAGTTTTATTAATGATTCTGTATTAAATGAATATACTTTACTTAATTATNAAAAAGTAACTTCAACTGAAGAGGTTATAACAAGAAATTACTAGACTATATGAAATCTTATCCTCTTAGTTAGTAAAAAAGGAGTTAATTATACAATAACAAATTTTAATTAAGTCACTTAATTATTAATTAACTTGTTTAAGAAAATAAACTAATAAAATCCATGATTTGAATAAAATTAAACTTTGTATAATTGACTAGTTAAAAGGATAACTTAAGTATTAAAAACATTATAAATTACTTATGTAATTTGAAGAATATAAGGTCATTTTCATTAGTTTAAGAATATTATTTTTAACGATTTTATTAGCTTGAAAAGCTCTTCTTACTTATTAAGAAATTTAGAATTGAAAATTTCTCATATAAGTATAACAAATGTCAAGCTTACTTAGATTTTATAATAAACATTTATTATTATAAATTCATAGTTAATATTATTAAATAAAAGGTTATAATTTCAATATACAAATATAAATAAAATAAACAATAATTAAAAGGTATAAGAATTAAGTTTAAGTAGAAATCCTTTACGTTTTCAAATCTTATAAACTTTCCTTTTCTTATGAATTCTTATTACTTAATATAACGTTGTTTATAATTAATTATATAAATGTATTATCAATTCTAATTATTATTACATGTAAAACATAATTATTATATAATATTATATTCTATACTATTGTTATACTTATAAGATTATTACTACAAACAAAATATAATAATATATCTTCATTAAAGTCTTAAGTTTACAAAGATCTTAAAATTAATATTCTTAACATATAAATCCTAATATATTATAATCACATTTATNAAAAAAATACTTATTAGTTAAATAAGTTAAAATGTTATATATAAAACATTATTAA